>CM044395.1:24507500-24690000 GCA_024322285.1 Musa beccarii | reverse complement strand
ATATATATACATATATATGTATATATATGTATCTATGTATATATATATATATAGTATACATATATATATATATATACATATATATATATATATATATATATATATATATAATATATATGTATGTATATATATATATGTATATATATATACACACAATTATGTATATATATATACTGCAATATTTGTCTTCAGTTTTTGTCACTGTAATTTTATATATATATATATATATATATATATATATATATATATATATATATATATATATTATATATATATATATATATATGTATATACATTTATATATATATACATGTATATACATATATATGTATATACATGTATATATATAGGAAGAGGACTAGATGGTGTTATGGGAGGTTCGTTTGATGGTATACTCCAGTTACGTATATTTGTTGGAGTGGTTTGCATGACAGAAGACTTATGGTTTTGAAACGGAAAGGTAAACTCTACAAAAATAATATAACGAGATATAAATACTTTTTTTTGGGGTTCATAGCATCAAAAAGAATTATACTCAAGAGAGTATCCTATAAAAATGCAAGACTTAGATCTTGCTGTTATCTTATGTGTGGTATGTGTGGTATATGGACGTAGTCATAGATAATATAAATAGTCAAAACCTTTGAGTTTTTGAAGGTTTGGAAATTGATGAAACAATTTTTCAAATGGTGACTGAAATTGGAGGACTAGAGTGAACATATAATTAATGAGGTAGATGGTAGTTTAGAAGGTTACAAACCAAAAGGTAGTTGGCATGGAGGCTTAATATAGAAGTGTAAGACCAGTTTTAACTATATGTCGATGTTTGCGTTCAGTAGAGCTAACTAGTTGAGGAGTATATGGAGGTGACTTAAGATGTTGTATACCACAAGCTGAGAGATAGGATGCGAGGCTTGATATTCACCTCCGCCATTAGAGTAAACTATTTTTAATTATAGACTGAAAGAAATCCTTGACCAACTTTTAAAATTTGGTAGAGATTGTTGAAACTTCAGATTTATGGTGGAGAGGGTATAACCATGTGTACTTGGTACAATAGTCTATAAAAATAACATAAAATTTGAACTTGTCAAAGAAAGTGATTGGGGCAGGATCCCAAACATTAGTATAAATAATTTCAAATGGTTTAGAGCAAGATGTGGAGGAAATTTCAAAAGGAAGTCTATGACTTTTATTACTAAAACAAGCATCACAATAAGTTATAATACTATTAGTTTTATGAGTAGGAAGAGAATAACGAGAAAGTAAGTTTTATTGAATAGAGGATGAGGGATGACCCAGTTGACGATACCACACATCAATTGGAGCTATAACTAAAGAGTAAATGGTGGGCTGGTTGATTTGTGGATCAGATGGCTACTCGTAAATGTTGTCCTTACTCTGGCCTTGGATCAAGGATGCCCCCGTGCTCAAATCCTTGACAACAAAAGAATTAAGAAAGAATTTGATTGAGTTATTATTTTATTTACAGAAATGAGAACTAAAAATGAGATTTCATTTAATATGAGGTGCACACAGAACATCATCGAGCGTAAAAGTTGTGCTATATAAATTAAGCATTGTGGAACCAATGTGAGTAATAGGAATTCCTTTACCGTCACCGATGATGATATCTTCATTTCCACCAAAGTTGTTATAGATGGACAAGTTTTGTAAATCAGAGGTGATGTGATGAGATGCGCTAGAGTCCATTATCTAGTTATGTTGACTAGTATTCAGAGTAGTTATGAGATTTGCTTGGGGCTAATATGATAGAGGAGGAAGTCTGGGTCAAGATTGATAAACTTTTGTAGAGTGCCCGACTTTGTCACATATTTGGTAGACAACTCTTTATTGACTTGGATGTTCAAGATGCTAGTGCTGAGGATAATTAAAGTATTTGCCTTAATAGTTATGACTGAAATGTTGATGCTGTGGAGGAGGGATAGTTTGTTTGAAGCTCATAAGTTCATGAGGCATCTTGGTCAAGCCTTTGTTGATAGTCTTGTTAGACTGGTTGTCCCTCCTTTTAGATTTTTGACTGACTTGAGCTGTGATAGATGATCTTGGTAATTTGTCCTCTCGCTTGAGATATATCTCAAAGTCAATCAATTTGTCATAGAGTTCTTCGAATGACATCGGTGAGTCATGTGCTTGTATTGCTGTTGCCAATTCCTTGTACTCATCCCCTAGACTATTGAAGGTGTGTACAATGACTTCTTCATCACTAATGGAATGACCTATTAAGGCTAGATTATCGATAATAACTTTTATATTTTGTAGATAATCGACAATAGTACTTACCTTTTATTTTGTTTTCATGAGGCTGGATAAGAGACTGAGCATATGAGTTTGGGAATGATTTGCCAAGGTGGTTTGTAACTTGTACCAGACTTCGACAGCAGTATTACATGAAGATATGAGTAAGGCAAGAGATCTAGCGACTGAGGTTTGAATTACTTGTAGGATGAGATAATCTTGATGAAATCAAAGTTTGTGGTCTGGATTTGGTACTGGACTAGGTGCTCCTAGGATGTTGAGCATCGCTGGTGGACAACGGAGAGAGCCATCTATGTAGCCTAGTAGATCATAGCTAAATAGAATATTAGAAAATTGAGCTTGCCAAGATGTGTAGTTGCCACCTTTGGATAACTTGAAGGGGATGAGAGTTGTAACATTGATAGAAATGAGGCATATAGAGGGAAGAGTACTATAGTTTCCTACAGGGATAGTAACTGGAGTGTCAGATGTGGATGATGAGGACATATTAAGGATATATACTAATTAACAGAAAGCGATTGGTAAAGAAGAGATTGCTGATTAGAATCACTACTGTTCCTTAATAGCGACTACAGTGATGGGTGGGGATTAACAGTTCTTAGATGCATTGCTTAGCCTTTTTTTTTTTGGCTATTGTTGAAGCCACCACATAGCATGTCGGTTCTACTGTGAGCGATATAGTGAAATAGGTGACTTCTACTACTGCTCCAAAGTAGTACAATTCCAGGGAATGATTATAGGAGGAGGGGCAATCGCTTGTTGCAAAGCAGGTGACGAAGGCTCAATCGGTGTAGGTCGCACCGTTCGATCGAGTTTGACGGCAAGGTGCAGTGGAGGGCGCCAGGCTTCAAGAAGCAATGAAGCTGCTCATCGATCTAGGAGGACGTGGGCAGAGATGCTGGCATAGAGTGATAGCAGGAAAGATAGTTGTCGTTCGCCAAGGAAGTGATGTAGTTGTCACAGGAAAGAAAGTGATGACAGAGGAGAGAGAATTCTCAGCATTGGCTCGGTGGATTAGGTGGTAGATACCACGTTCATAATGACAACGAAATTCTCAAACTTGTGAGAGAGGGAGAAGCGGAGGGATCTCTGGTCAACGAAGAGAGGGAGGAGAAAGCAGCACCTATATCAAATCTGGTAAGTCACGGGGAACACTAGCTCTGGCTCCGGCTCCGGCTCTGGGATGCACCATTAAAGGTCGGATGAGGCTGTGTTCTTCCTCAAGCCTCTTGTTTTCCTAGCTACCACACTACCTTCTTCTCTCTCACAATCACCACCTAACCCCTCGTTCCCCACCTCCTATTTATCGAACCCATTCATTTCCTTCCCGTTCCAAGTCCTCAACTGCTTGTCCTCTCTCTCTCTCTCTCCGTGTATATGGCCAAGGTTATGCTGATATAGGACACTGGTGTCCCCCAGAATTCCCAGCCGTGATCCTGCTTTGGCTGCAGCAAGTGTTTGCTGATGAAACCCACGTCGGAAGCTACAGAACTGGCTTGATTTCTTGCTTCCTTCTTTCTCTATGTTTGAAGGTTGTGGGCTGCCTCATCGTTTGGGTGTGAAGTCTTGGATTCTTTTTCTATGTATGATTACTCACGTTTGCCAAGTGGCCGATAAGGAGGTTGACGATCGGCTGTGGCGTTGATCGGTGGTGCCAGTGAGGGTGACAACGTCTGTGACCGCAGGAGAAATTGACGGAGTGAAAGAGAAGGATTGCAGTGGCAGTAGCAATAAGGGCAACCATAGAGGGGAGTCATGGTCGATATCTAGTGGAAGGAGGAAACAGAGATTGGTGGAGTGAGATCCACGACTGAAGAGAAAAAAAGAAGAGGGCTGCGGATTAAGAGTCGTGACGACGAGATGGTTATGGTTAAACAGATATATCGGTGGTTGAAAAGAAGCCAGTGGCAAAGCCAAGGAGAAGAAGCGGTAGTGGTAATGGTGTCGAGATCAAGGAAAAGGCCTGGGGACAGATAGCGCATGAGAGCCGAGGGCGAAAGGTGCATTGATAAGCTTCGACAACGTGTGCAAAATGCAGGGAAGATGGGAGTGCGCCGTGCAATAGTGGAGATCAAAGTTGCTATCGTCGAGGAAGTAAAGAAGAGGAAATCTTGCTTAATGCAAGAGAGGCTCTGGTACCATAATAAATTGGAATATGATGATAAAAATATACATTGCAATCAACTAAGACTGTCTGTCTATTTATATATATTTGGAAGAGGATTTTTCTCAATTGAGCATCGAGATTTCCTCGTGTAGTTGGGGAAATCTTATCCTTGTGCAGTTGGAAAAATCTCATCTACTATCCTATATATATATATATAAATATATATATATATACATATACATTTACATGCATATACATGTATATATATACATATATATGTATATACATTTATATTATTATATATATATGTATATATATACGTATATATGTATATATATACATGTATATACATGTATTTACATATATATGTATATATATATAATATATACATATATATATACATGTATATAAATGTATATGTATATATATATATATATATATATATGTATATATATACATATGCATATATGTATATATATGTATATATACATATACATATATGTATATATATATATATACTGTTGAATCTCGGATTTTGATGATGAAATCAATTAATAAGTTATTTGATCTAATCTATATTTGAGAAAAATATGCAGGATTAACTACGATAACGATGAAAGCATAAAGCAAAACGAAGTGCCGGAGTCAAGTTCGATCGATTCGTTGGGAGATCGAGAGTTCGTCGAGAGTCTAACGATGTTAGGACTCTAGTTATGAGAGTCCTAATTTAGTTTCATTGATAATGGCATCATGTAAATCCTATCTAACCGACCCCTATTAAAGAGGTGAAGAGGCCGATTAGGTTAGGGTTAGGTTGCTTCTTAGAAAAGGAGTCATATTAGAAATAAGAGTCCTATTAGAGAAAGAGTCCTATTAGAGAGAGACTCCTATTAGAAGTAAGAGTCATATTAGAGAAAGAGTCATATTAGGGAAAGAGTCCTATTAGAATTAGGAGTCCTACTAGAGAAGGAGTCCTAATTAGAAGTAGGAGTTGGTTAGAAGTAGGAGTCTTGAGTAAGAGTCCAATTAGGAGTTGGGGTTTAGAAGCCCTATAAACAGCCATGTATTCATCTTCTTTTCATCATGAATAGATCAATCTTTTAGCAGTCTTTGAGCAGCAACTTGGAGGAAGGAACCCCTATAGAGTTCCAAGGAGACCGATCCCCTATAGAGATCAACCCCAAGCTTAGAATCCGCAAGGGTTCTAACACTTGCTATCAGAGCAGCATTCTTAGTGTCTCGCTACCCTTCTACAGCCATCCACCAGCCCTCCACAACCGCTCAAAGCAATTCCCACAATTGCTTAGAAGATCATCGTCGAATTCCGCCGTCATCTTCACCACCGTAGATCATCCTTTGATCTTCCCATGAATTACAACAGGTTCTGGTTATCTACCTTACTACTACTGCAATTTAGTTATCCTTATTCAAAAAAATCCAAAAAATTCGTTCATATATTGCTGCATAAACTTTTCATTGTAAAGTTTTCATCTCTACAATGAAAGTTACACTGCAGAATTTCAGCCGCATAGCACTATCTTTTTGATCTTGCTACTGCATTTTTTCTATTCAAATCTCTATAAAATTTTTATGACGGCTTTGACACTTCCTAATAGTGGTTTTTCCTTTAGTTTTGTCAAAAAATTCTCAATATAAACCACTTATCTTTTATGTCCAATCTGCTGCACTTTAGATGTAAAAATCTGCTACAGTACCTCTCCGTGATCCTCAATTTTGTCGAACCTCTTGCTATTGTTTCTTTTTACAAAATTTTTAACAGGATTACCTCTCCTTTATCAGTAGATTCCCTTTGAGTTTTACTTAAATCTCTTTTGAAAATTTCTAAAAAAAATTACATATTTATTATTGGAATTTTTTCGGTGAAAAATCTGGTGTTGCACCTTTGTCCTTTTTTCTTTTCCGTAACCTACCAAACCCTAGCCACCTAGCTGCCACAAACTAAGACGTCTTTAGAGCATCCCTCTAGCCTTAAGATGTAGCCATCATAACCTAGTTTTATAACCCTAACCGCATCAAAAACTGTAGCCCAAGACAGTAAACCATTACAGCTGAACCCTTCTATCACCGATCTATTGTTCGAACCTTCCACCACCCCATGCCATTAACCCATCAATAGAAAATAGACAAGAGTATCTTTGATCTACAGGCATATGCTATAGCTTCTCAAGATCCAATTAATGCCAAATTTGAAGCATGAGAATCTCGGATTGAATCACGGCTTGAATCACGCTTGGAAGACAAATTGCGCGCTTTGTTTGTAGAATTCAGAATTGGACAACCACTGAGTCCAACCAAATTGTTGCAAGGAGAGAATTCAGAGAGGACCCCATAAAAGGAGGGACAACCCTCGGACATGCTTCAACCATGCATGTGGGTGGACTTCCTACGATGGGAAGAAGGAGACCCGATGGGGTGGATTTCGCGCGTCGAACGTTACTTTTGCTACTACCGAATGTCGGATAATGCTATGGTGGAGATTGCTATCATCCACCTTGAAGGAGATGCTATTCAATGGTATAATTAGCTAGAATATAATTATGGGGCTCTGACGTGGAATCAATTTAAGAACGTAATGCTGAACTGTTTCGGACCTACGGAGTATGAAAATATGGACGACCAACTCACAAAGATTCGACAAACCTCTACGATTCAAGAGTACCAAACCAGGTTTGAGAAGCTATCCTACCTTGCTCATGATTGGACTGACCATCAATTATTAGGAATATTCATCGAAGGACTCAAGCCAGAGATAAAAGGGGAAGTTAAGGCGTGACAGCCCCGTATCGTGATGGTTGCGATTCCTTTTGCCCGAATACAAGAAGAACGACTTAGCCAAGATGCTTAGAGGTTGAGAACCACTCTTAGAACCTCAGCATATAAAACCCCTTCTGCTCCCAGCCATCATTCGTTGCCAAAAAAATTGACAAGAGAAGAACTACGTGACTGATCAGCAAAGGGTCTTTGTTGGCATTGCGATGAGCCTTGGAACTGCGATCATCGCTGCAAAAGGGGCCATCTCCTATTGATTGAACCTCTTGAAGACATGGAGGAGGAGGTCTAGGAGCATGAGGAAGAGGTCATGAATGAAGAACAGCAGCCAATTGATATTACGATGCATGCCCTTGCCGTTTATGCGAACCCGTAAACAATGAAAGTGGGAGGATTTTTGAAGCAACAATCGATCACCGTTCTTATTGACACCGGGAGCACTAATAATTTTATGAATAGAAAGGTTGCTGTCTGGATGGCCTTACCTATTGAGAATTATAGCAGGTTTGATGTTAAGGTCACAGATGGACAAATTTTAAAGTGTGATCGTAGGTGCCCACGGGTGAAACTGTTGTTGCAGGACCAAGAGATAATTACAGATTTTTTTCACCTCCCTCTCGATGATTATGAGGCCATGTTTAGCATCGAATAGTTGACGACATTAGATGATGTTTCTTGAAATTTTTTAAAATTAATTATGAAATTTTACAGTAAGGGAAAATAGGTTATATTGTGCGGGAAACATGGGGGCGACATAACGACGATTTGCACACAACGAATGGAGAAAGTTTTGCATAAAGGATGAAGCGGCTTTTCAGTATAACTTGAGTAGCAATCTAAGGGAGAGCCAACCAAATTTGAAGATCCAAACCTACTTTCCTTGCTTGCTGAATTTTCAGATATATTTGACGAACCACGCAACCTACCTCCTAATTGCCGGCATGATCATCGTATACCGATTCTTCCGGGCAAACCTCCAGCAAATACTTGACCATATTGGTATCCACATCTCTAAAAAGATAAAATAGAAAGGATTGTAAAAGAGATGCTTGAAACAGGAGTTATTCAGCCAAGTTGCAGCCCCTACTCTTCACTGGTGCTCCTTGTATGAAAGAAAGATGGAACATGGTGAATGTGCGTTGATTACTGAGCTCTCAATGGCATAACCGTCAAGGACAAGTACCCTATTCCAGTAGTAGATGAATTGCTTGATGAATTAAAGGGAGCATGAGTCTTCATAAAGCTAGACCTTCGATCCGGGTATCATCAAATATGAGTGTGCGAAGAAGACATACCGAAAACTGCCTTTCGATCGCACAACGGTCACTACGAATTTCTGATAATGCCCTTTGGTCTCACCAATGCTCCCTCCACCTTTCAGAGCCTTATGAATGATATTTTTCGAAGTTATCTTCAAAAGTTTGTGCTAGTTTTCTTCGATGATATCCTTATTTATAGCCCTTCTCTTGAAAGTCATATTCAGCACTTACGACTTGTTTTGATAATTTTACGAGAACATGTTCTTTTTATCAAAAAAACGAAGTGCAACTTTCTTCAACAAAAGGTGAAATATCTTGGGCATATCATATCAGAGGAAGGGGTGGCAGTAGACCCCTCTAAAATTGAAGCAATGCAGAACTGGCCGACCCTGAGGAACATAAAATCGCTGCGCGACTTTCTCGGTTTAACAGGTTACTACCGTGAGTTCGTGAAAAACTATGGAAAGATTAGTATACCCCTTACTTCCTTACTGAAAAAATATGCTTTTCAATGGTCGGACAAAGCTACCACTACCTTCGATGAACTTCAAGTCGCAATGATAACAACACCAGTACTAGCATTACCCGACTTCGGCAAGACTTTTATTATTGAAGCTGATGCCTCCGGAGTAGGAATTGGTGCTGTACTAATGTAAGATGGCTACCCCCTCACTTATACTATTAAGGCGTTATCTCCTTCCCATCTCAAGATGACTATTTACGATAAAGAGATGCTCGCGATTGTGCATGCGGTGTCCAAATAGAGACCGTACTTGATCGGGCGACGCTTTCAAATCAAGACCGACCATAAAAGCCTAAAATATTTCTTGGAGTAGAAGATATCTTCCTATGAGTAGCAAAAATGGGTAACAAAGCTTCTTGGATATGATTATGAAATAAATTATAAAAAGGGAAAAGATAATGTTGTTGCAGATGCGCTTTTGTGGTTACCCGAGCAAGCTAAATTTTCGGCTGTTTCACTTTCGACCAGCGACTTTCTTGAGGATATTAGGAGGAAATGACAATATAATTCAGAAATGAGTAAAATCATAAAAAAATTGGAGGAAGCACCAAGCTCCATGGCTCATTACAGTTGGGATTCAAAGGACTTACGATATGAAGGACGCATTGTGCCTGTGTCAAATTCTACTTGCATAAAGACCATCCTTCAAGAGATGCATTCCACACCTACGGCCAGGCACTCCGGGTTTCTTAGAACCTATAAAAGAATTAAGCAAAATTTTTATTGGATAGGGATGAAAAATATTATTGCTGAATTTGTAGCACAATGTGATGTATGTCAATGACACAAAGGTGAGACAATGGCAAGTCTTAGAAAGTTATAACCTCTACCCATCCTAGAATCAATATGGACTAATATATCAATGGATTTCATCGAAGGGCTTTCCTCATCACAAGGAAAAGGTAAAATTTTTATCGTGGTTGATCGCCTTACAAAGTATGCTCACCTTTGTGCCATCCGTAATCCCTACACTGCTTCTAGTATTGCTCGAATCTTTATGGAGAATATTATAAAATTACATAGGATGCCGAGATCTATTGTAAGTGTTCGTGATAGGGTCTTCACGAGCAAATTTTGAATAGAGTTATTCCAGATGCAGGGCACTAAATTAAAGATGAGTATAGCATATCACCCACAAATCGACGGCCAAACTGAAGTGGTGAACAGGTGTTTGGAGATATACCTTAGATGCTTCACTAGTGATTGACCAAAAGAATGGACAAAGTGGCTTCCCTGAGCCGAGTGGTGGTATAATACAACTTATCATTCCTCCACAAAATGTACTCCCTATGAGGCCATGTATGGTCGACCCCCCTTATAATTCCAAAATATGTGTTGGGCACCTGTAAAGTAGAACAAGTAGATAGGGAACTACAAGACAGAGACAAAATGCTGAAGTTGCTAAAAGATAATCTCACTATAGCACAAGGATAAAATAACAATATGATCAACACAAAGGCGAAAGAGAATTTACAGTAGGAGATTGGGTCTTCCTACGGCTTCAGCCATACAAGCAAATATCAATCCAAACCAGAGCATCTATAAAGCTTTCACCTCGGTTCTATGGACCATACCAGATTTTGGAGCGTATTGGAGCAGTAGCATACAGATTGGACTTACTCGCCAGCTCCTAAATCCATCCAGTCTTCCATGTATTATGTTTGAAGCTCAAATTGGGACAATATGAGATAGCCTAAAGCCATCTACCAAATATAACTATCCAAGGAGAGCTCCAGACCCAACCAAGTGTCATTATTGATCGACGGATCATGACTCGACGATGATGATATACTACTGAAGTGTTAATACAGTGAGTAAACCCACCAGCAGAAGATGCCACTTGGGAGAACTATGATGACTTGAAGATCAAATTTTCAGAATTCATGGAACGTCAGCCTCGAGGAAAAGATTGATTTGAAGAGGGCGGGTCTGTTAGTACTCTATCTATTAGAGTCCTAATTTAGTTTCATTGATAAGGGCATTCATGTAAATCCTATCTAGTCGATCCCTATTAAAGAGGTGAAGAGGTTGGCTAGCTTAGGGTTAGGTTGCTTCTTAGAAAAAGAGTCCTATTAGAAATAGGAGTCCTATTAGAGAAAGAGTCCTATTAGAAGTAGGAGTCCTATTAGAGAGAGACTCCTATTAGAAGTAGGAGTCCTATTAGAGAAAGAGTCCTATTAGAAGTAGGAGTCCTATTAGGGAAAGAGTCCTATTAGAATTAGGAGTCCTACTAGAGAAGGAGTCCTAATTAGAAGTAGGAGTTGGTTAGAAGTAGGAGTCTTGAGTAAGAGTCCTATTAGGAGTTGGGGTTTAGAAGCCCTATAAATAGCTATGTATTCACCCTCTTTTCATCATGAATAGATCAATCTTTTAGCAGTCTTTGAGTAGCAACTTGGAGGAAGAAACCCCTATAGAGTTCCAAGGAGGCTGATCCCCTATAGAGATTAACCCAAAGCTTAGAATCCGCAAGGGTTCTAACAAAAGGTTCATCAGGAGTGTTGCCAGAATTGGCCAAGAATGCATCGAGAGCATACCAAACTGTTCGTTGAAAGTTCATCGGGAAGTTCATTGGAAGTTTGCCGAAGCTCACCGAGAAGATCAGAGCTTGCTAAAGAAGCTTGTCGAAACTCGCTAAGTTGATCGTCGTAAAGTCCAGGAGCTTATTGGGAGTCTGTTGAAAGATTATCAAAAGTTCATCGAAAGTCCGCCAGAACATTGTCGGAAGCTCGCTGGAAGAAAACCTAGACTTACCAGATTTGTTTTACTTTAGTATATGCCTCAAATGTCATAGTTAGCATGTAATTAGGGTTAGGTTTGGGAGATAATCTCGTTTACCCTGTTAGGGACCAACTGGGCCCATAATTGAATTGGTTTAGCCCAAACAAGTTATTGAACCTTGTTTGACAGTGGCACCGCCAAATTGGGGCGATGGAATCGCCTAGGGCTTAGTCTCCCAGAAGCCTTGGTAATTGTCAAGCAGTGGTACCGTTAGGCTAGGTAGTGGTACCACCCAGTTCTAGTAGCCAGGATTCTATCTGGTAATAGTACCGTCAGACTGGATGACGATATCACCTAGTGTTAGAGCCCACTGGTGGTGGTACCGTCAGGACCCCAAAAATCTGGAATATGACCTTTTTTACTCCATTTTTGAACTCAATTGAGACCTATAAATACTCCTTACTTCTCAACTGGTTAAGCAATAGAGAAATGATAAAAACTGAACCGAAATTATAGTGAAATAGTTTGCAAAAGTTGAGAGTTCACCTCCACAGTCTATAAGTGTAAAAGTTTATAAAAGGAGAGTGAGCCACTTGTAAAAGTTCTGTAAATCATTGATTGATCTTTGCCCTTCAAGAAAGATTAATAGTGGAAGCCGGTAACCTTATCGAAGGATGTATCGAGAGTGGACGTAGGTCAGACGTTTGAACCACTATAAAATTGACATGTTCTCTTCTTATGAGTACTTTACTTTTGCTACATTCTATTTTACTTTATTACAACTATCCAATCTCCTCCTCTCTATTCACTTACAAACTTTTTTGAATCAAATATCTTTCCGAAATAGTTTTTGTTAAACAAAATATTTTCATCGAGCAAAGTTTTTTTGAAATTAATTAAATTGAATGTTTTATCCGCTATACCAATTCACCCCCCCCTCTTAGTGTCGTTCTTGATCCTAACAATTGGTATCAGAGTAAGATCACTCTCATTTTGGTTTGAAACCCAAGAGAGATAGCATTTGCCGGTATCAAGAGGGTTACTCAATTATACGTCCACCCATGTTCAATGGGACAGATTACACCTATTGAAAAAAATCAGATGAGAATCTTTTTGATTACTATGGATTTTGAGTTATGGAACATTATCGAAAACGATTTTCAAAAGTCTTCTCTTCCAATGAACGATTGGAATGAGTTAGAGAAGAAGACTTTCTCTTTAAATGCCAAGGCTATGAATGCCTTGTTTTGTGCTTTAGATAAGAATAAGTTCAATCGAGTTTCTATTTGTGAAATGACTTTCGATATTTGACACATACTCGAAATCACATATGAAGGCACTAGTAGAGTAAATGAGTCTAAAATAAATCTCTTAGTTTATAGTTATGAATTGTTTCAGATGAAACCAAATAAGACTATTGGAGACATGTACACTCGGTTTAGGGATGTCGTCAATGGTCTAAAAGGTCTTGGTAAAAGTTTTTCTAACTTTAAATTTATAAATAAAATATTAAGATCCCTTCCAAAGAGTTGGAACCCTAAAATAACGGCCATTTAAGAGGTTAAAGATTTGAATATTTTCCACTCAAAGAACTTATCGGGTCTTTAATGACCTATGAGATGACTTGTAATGCTCATGAAGAGCTTGAGAATAACCTTCCCAAAAAAAGAAGGATATGGCACTAAGAACTCATGAAGACTACTTGAAAGAAAGTTCAAGTGATGAGGACATTGATGATGACTTGGCACTCTTAACAAGAAAGTTCAAAAAATTCATAAGAAGAAACAAAACAAAAAATGACTCTAAAAATAAACTTGAACTCAAGAAAGAATAAGTCATATACTACTAGTACAAGAAGCCAAGACATTTCAAAAGCGAATATCCCCAAGTGAAGAAGAAATAATCAAAAAAGAAGAAGGCGCTCAAAGCAACGCAAGATGATTCGAGCTCCTCCGAAGACGAAGAACAAAGCAACAAGGACATCGCTAACTACACGCTAATGGCCATTGATGAAAAGGTAAGTAGTTCATTAGATGCAAATTTGTCTTTCGATGAGTTTTTAGTGCCTTTTATGATTTATTCGATGAATATAGATTAATTAGCAAAAAGCATAATTCATTGAAAACGAAGCATGCCCTTTTAATTAGTGAATTCAAAAAACTTAAGCATGACAATGCTTTATTACCTCCATGCATTAACTGTGAACACTCAGAGGCAATTAAGAAGGAAAACTTGCTACTCAAAGAAACTCTAGAAAAATTTAAGATTAGTAGCAAGTCCTTGGACATGATCCTTGCCAATAAGGATCACATTCATAAAATAGGTGGAATCGGATTTGTGAGTAGCTCTCACCAAAATCCAACTATCTTTGTTAAAGGCCCTATCTTACATATATCACCTCACACCAAAAGCGACTTTTATTGCAAACTAGGATATTTTGCTTATAAATGTCCATTTAAGAGATATAATCCATTCAAATTAATTTGGGTTTCTAAAGGAATCATAAAGAACTCTATGCAAAATGATAAGATAAGCAGATCGATTTTTGAGGGACCCAAGGTTAAATGGTACCTAAAAATCATCTTTTTCTAGAAATGTCTACAATCACAAGCTAAGAGCAAGAGATGATACCTTGATAGTGAACTGCTAATCCACTTCGGACCAACTGATTACGAGAACATCGATGGACAACTAGCGAAGATCTGACAAACCTCCACCATTTAGGAGTATCAAACCAGGTTTGAACAGTTATCTAATCAAACTCATGATTGGTCTGAAAAATAGCTAGTTATTTAATCAAACTCATGATTGGTTTAAAAAACAGCTATTATGAATGTTTATTGAGGACTTGAAGCCAAAAATCCGGGGAGAAGTTAAAGCGCGACAGCCGTACACACTTATGGCAGCCATCTCTTTCGCACAAATTCAAGAGGAGCGATTAAACCATGAAACCTGGAGGACTAGGGTTGCTCCTCGACTAGTAGTACCAAAGCCCTTAGCCCCCCCTACTATCAGCCGAGCTCCTGCACTAAAAAAGTTGACAAGAGAAGAGCTTCGGGAGCGATCTACAAAGGGGTTATGTTGGCATTGCGATGAGCCATGGAGCCGTGAGCATCGCTGTAAAAAGGGGAGAATTCTTGTGATCAAACTAGTGGAAGAACAGGTCATTGAATAGCTAGAAGAGAGCCTTAAACATGAGGAAGGAGATGTGGAAGAAGAACCACAATTGACCGACTTTATGGTACACACATTAGTAGGTTACTCAAATATGCAAACGATGAAAGTTGGAGGCCTTCTCAAATAACAACCGATCACCATTCTCATTGACACTGGCAGCACAAATAATTTCCTAAATAGTAAGGTCACTACTCAGATGGCATTTCACATTGAAGGCTGCAGCAAGTTTGACATAAAGGTCACCGACGGCCGAATCCTAAAGTGCGACTAAAGGTGCCCGTAGGTGAAACTATTATTGCAAGACCAAGAAATTATCGCCGACTTTTTCCTCATACCAATTGATGATTATGAGACTATGCTGGGCATAGAATAGCTGACAATGCTAGGTGACGTCTCCTGGAACTTTTTCAAATTAATTATAAAATTCTACTGCAAGGGCAAACAGGTCACCCTACGCGGGAAGCACGAAAGCAACGTAACCACCGTTTCGACCCAACGAATGGAGAAAGTTTTACACAAGATAAATGGTGGATTTTTGATACATCTCCAACAGTAACCAGAGGAGAAGAAAATAGAAATTGAAGATCAAAATCTCACCTAATTGCTTACTAAATTTGATGATGTTTTTACCGAACCGTACGGTCTTCCTCCTACTCGGCAACATGACCACCAAATTCCAATTCTTCCGGGCAAACCACTAGTGAACACTTGGCCATACCACTATCCTCACCTCCAAAAGGATAAGATTGAGAATATCGTAAAGGAGATGCTTGAAACAGGGGTGATTCAGCCAAGTTACAACCCCTATTCCTCACCGGTACTACTTGTACGCAAGATGGATGGAACTTGGCGGATGTGCATCGACTACCGAGCTCTAAATAGCATCACCGTCAAGGATAAGTACCCAATACCAGTGGTGGATGAACTTCTTGATAAGTTAAGAGGAGCTCGAGTCTTCACAATGTTGGACCTCCGATCCGGTTACCACCAAATTCGGGTATGTAAAGACGACATCCCAAAAATAGATTTCTGTACTCATAACAGCCACTATGAATTCTTGGTAATGCCTTTTGGACTCACTAATGCTCCTTCAACTTTCTAAAGTCTCATGAACGATATTTTTCAGAGCTTTCTTTGCAAATTCATGCTAGTATTTTTCGATGATATTCTCATTTATAGCCCTTCTCTTGAGACTCACTTTCAGCATTTGCAGTATATTCTAATGATCCTTCAGGAGAATACTGTTTTTGTTAAACTATCAAAGTGTAACTTTCTCTAGGAAAAAGTAGAGTACCTTGGGCACATAATATCAGAAGAAGGAGTGGCAGTAGACCCAACAAAAATCAAGGCAGTGCAGAGTTGGCCGAAACCTACAAATGTGAAATTGCTGCATGGGTTCCTTGGACTAACGGGCTACTATCAGAAATTCATGAAGAACTATGAGAAGATTAGTGCACCCCTCACTTCTCTACTAAAAAAAGATGCCTTCCAATGGTTGGACGAAGTTTCCACTGCCTTCGATAAACTTAAGACAACCATTACGATAACGTCGGTGCTAGCATTACCAGATTTCAACTGACCCTTCATCATTGAGGCTGACGCATCTGGAGTCAGAATTGGGGCTGTTCTCATGCAAGAGGGTCAACCGCTCGCATACACTAATAAGGCGTTGTTTCCCTCCCATTAAAAAATATCTATCTATGATAAGGAGATGCTTGCAATTATGCATGCAGTAACAAAATGGAGACCCTACCTAATCGATCGATGATTTCAGATTAAAATTGACCATAGAAGCCTCAAGTACTTTTTGGAGTAGAAGATATCATCCTGAGAGCAGCAAAAATGGGTAACCAAACTTTAGGATTTGATTATGAAATTATTTACAAAAGGGGAAAGAAAATGTTGTTGCAGATGCGCTCTCACGGCTACTTGAGCAAACTGAATTTTCAACCATATCTCTTCCTATCACCGGCTTCCTTGAGGACATTAGGGAGGAATGGAAGAAGGACCCAGAGACTAGCAACATCATTAAAAAATTGGAGGAGGATCCAAGCACAATAGCTCACTATACCTAGGATTTAAGGGATCTATACTACAAAGGTCGTATTATACTTGCACCCGACTCCCCTTACATCAAAGTCATTTTGCATGAAATGTACTTCACACCTTTAGCAGGACACTCTGGATTTCTGAGAACCTACAAAAGAGTGAAGCAAAATTTTTATTGGAGAGGGATGAAAAAATTTATTTCTGAATACGTGGCACAATGTGATGTATGTCAATAGCAAAAGGGTGAAACAGTGGCGAGTCCAAGAAAACTACAACCGCTACCCATACTGGACTCAGTGTGAACTGACATCTCTATGGATTTCATAGAAGGGCTACCACCTTCCAAAGGTAAAAGCATAATCCTCGTGGTGGTTGATCGACTTACGAAATATGCTCATTTTTGTGCTGTACGAAATCCCTACACTACTGCTAGTATTGCTCATATTTTCATAGAAAATATTATTAAATTGCATGGGATGCCAAGGTCCATTGTAAGTGATTGTAACAGGATCTTCACTAGTAAATTTTGGACCAAGTTATTCTAGTTGTAGGGCACCAAACTCAAGATGAACATAACATATCATCTATAAACTGATAGCTAAACAAAGGTGGTGAACAGGTGTTTAGAGACGTACCTTCGGTGTTGTGCCAGTGATTGATCGAAAGAGTGGACGAAATAGCTTCCCTGGGCCGAATGGTGGTATAATACTATGTATCATTCATCTACAAAATGTACCCCATGTGAAGCATTGTATGGTCGGCCGACCCTTGTGATTCCAAAGTATGCAATTGGCTCAGTCAAGGTAGATCAGGTCGACCAAGATCTAATTGACAAGGACGAACTCCTACAATTGCTAAAGGATAATCTCTCTACCACTCAAGCCAGAATGAAACAGCAAACCGACACACGATAAAGCAAAAGAGAATTTTCAGTAGGAGATTGGGTTTATTTTCACCTATAGCCATACAAGCAACTCTCCATCAACACACAAGCCTCCATGAAGCTATCTCCATGTTTTTATGGGCCCTATCAGATCATAGAGCGTATTGGAGCTTTGGCGTACAGACTTAAATTATCTTAAGATGCCAACTGCCCAACACGAGTCACCCCAGATCTAACTGCTCAACACCACTGATGATGGAAATATTCAAGCCCAACCATAAGCCATCCTCAACCGCAGAATCGTGATACATCGTCGACGTCCCTCTACTGAAGTACTAATACATTGGACTAATTTACCACTCGAAGATGCCACTTGGGAATCATATGAGGAGCTGAAGACCCGGTTCCTTAAGTTCATGGAACCCCAGCCTTAAGGACAAGGCTGATTTGAAGAGGGCGGCCTTAATAGAACCCTAGCAGGGTTGGGTCCTACTCAACTATGTAGCAGCTAATAAAAACCCTATGAGAGTGTAATAAACCTCACCTAGCCACCTCTATCCTATAAAGAAGAGAGGCTAGGGTTTACATTTGGGTCTTTGGGCTTCTTAGCCGCCGCCCCCCTTGTTACTGGGCTAGCCCGCTAAGGTTGAGGGTAAATTAGGTAGTTCACTTAGGAAGCAGCCCCTAGGGCTAGAGTTTAGAGCTCTATATAAGCATGTAGTCTCCATCTCTTGGGAATAAGAAAAATAATCTACAATTGTAGCCACTAGGCTACTTGGAGGGTGGAACCCCTATAGTGTTCCAAGGGTTGATCCCCCTCAAAGATCAATCTACATAGAATTCCTCTGGGGTTCTACCACTTATTCCCAAGAGATGGAGGCTACATGCTTATATAGAGCTCCAAACCCTAGCCCTAGGGGCTACTTCCTAAGTGAACTACCCAATTTGCCCTCAACCTTAGCGGGCCGGCCCAGTAACAAGGGGGGCGGTGGCTAAGAAGTCTAAAGACCCAAATGTAAACCCTAGCCTCACTTCTTTATAGGATAGAGGCAGCTAGGTGGGGTTTATTACACTCTCACAAGGTTTTTATTAGCTGCTATATGGTTGAGTAGGACCCAACCCTGCTAGGGTCCTATCACACACTATGGTAGGTGTTACGACGAGTAGAGGTTCGGATATGAGATATCCGCTGGAGCCTCTATCTTATTGGATATCCATTAAGCCCCTGAATTATTGGATCCTAAGATGAGGTCCAATAATTGCTAATAAGAGATTATTGGGTAGAGACCCACTAATCCAAGAGGCTTGGATAATTGGATGGAGATCCAATACCCAACAGGGCAAGATCCATTAGGGTTTATAGGGGGCCTCTATAAATAGGAGGGAACCAAAACTCTATAGGTTGGGGGTTTCTTTTGGTAGCCAACTTCTGTTCTCCTCTCCACAAAGAGGTACATCGTCACAGTCCCTGTCGTATAGATACCGCTAGAGAGGAGGACGCTTGACTTCCTTCATCCTTCCTATAGATCTACAAGGATTCAGGGATATACGATCTCCCTAGGTATTTTTTTTTACATATGCATTTTTCGCGGATTTATTTTGACGCACTGATCTTCGCATGATGATGGAACCTTTCTGTTGAATCTCGGATTTTGATGATGAAACTAATTGATTATAATTTGTGGTCTAATTGCGTTTTGAGTTACGCAGGTCTACTATCGATCAGGATTAGACAGTTGACGCTGGAGGAATTGACGTTGCACCGGAGGTGATCACATCAGGATATTGGTTGTCGAGCTGGAGGTTCGGTCGACTATCGGTAGGAGGCTTCGGACGTCAGGCATCGGGCCAAGAAGTGCGGAGTTGCGTCATGGATATCGGGGTTGTGGAGGTCAACCGCCGATTGGGCAATAAGCCGCAAGAGAGGGCGATGTACCGAAGGATCGGACGAAGCGTCGACCAATGACGTGCTGGGCAACTGAATGTCAATTCGTATTATAATAACTATCTAGATCGAAGTAGAGTGTTTGGTGTTTGTGTGTGCAGGAGTAACTACGATAAGGATGAAGATGTAAAGCGAAACAAAGAGCCGAAGTCAAGTGCGATGGATCATTGGGAGTTCGAGTATTCGATGGAAGTCCGAAGATTTGTTGGGAGTGCTGCCGGAACCGGCCGAGAACGAGTAGGGAGCTTGCCGAAGGGTTTTTGGAAGTTCGCCGGAAGGTTCGTTGGAAGTTCATGGAGCTTGCCAAGAAAGATCAGAGCTTGCCAAAGAAGCTCGGGGGAACTCGCCAAAATCACCGTGGAGTCTGAAAGCTTGCCGGGAGTCCGCAGGATGGTTTTTGAGGGATTGTCGGAAGACCGCCGAAAGTTCGCCGGAAGCTCGACGGAAGAAGACTTGACTTGCAAACTTTGTAATAGCTTAGGAATGTCTTTAATTTTATAGTTAGCACACTAATTTGGGTTAGGATTAGGTGTTAATCCTTTAACCCAAAGTAGGGGCCATTGGGCCTTAGTTTGGGCCAATGTTTTTGGCCCAAACAGAACCAACACAGCTGGGCGATAGCACCGCCTAGCAGCTGCTGGCTGGGGTGGTGGCACCGCCCAGTAGCTTGTGTGCTGGGTGGTACACCGCCAACAGCTGCTGGCTGGGGCGGTGGCATTGCCCAGCAGCTGCGTGCTAGGCGGTAGCACCGCCCAGCCTGGGGCGGTAGCACTGTTGCTACCACCCAGCGCTTGGAAAGCCAGGCGGTAGCACCGCCTGGCTGAGGCGGTAGCACCGCTGGTGTGTCATCTGCAAGATCGACAAGATCTTGAAAACTCAAAATTATTCAAATTTTGGCTCCAAGTTTGGGCTCTAAATTTGAATCACTTTGAGGCTTGTAAATATCCCACTCATTTAGAGTTTAGGGGGTGTCTAGAACTGAAAAAAGAAAGGGGGAAACTCTCTTGAAAGTGTGTCAAATCTTCCCTAAGTCTTAAGAGTGTTCTAGTCCAAGAGAGGGGTAAGAGTGCTTTGTAAGGGTTATCTCCTAAGCCCGTCAAAAGGAGATGTGCTGTGAGGGAGTTCATCCTTGCCCATTGGAAGGAGGATAGCTAGTGGAAAGCCGGTGGCCTCAAGCAAGAGGAATCGGGAGTGGACGTAGGTCGGATGACCGAACCACTATAAAAATCTGGTTTGCATTTACGTTCTTGCTATTTACTTTGCTGTAAACCCTTTCCACTTGCTGCCTTATTTACTCAACTTCATCTTCATCTTATTACGTATGCTTTAAAGTTGAAATGCAATCTTTCCGGGTTCAAACGAAACATTGCATTCATTCGTACGAAGTTTTTGAACTTGTGTTAATCACTGAAAAATCTATCATTCTTTACCGCTGCACTAATTCACCCCCCCTCTTAGTGCCGCTCGATCCCTAATAATTGGTATTAGAGCCACGTTCTTTCGTCTTTGGATTTACACCCGTGAGAAATGTCTCTAAATAGTTTTCAAGAGGGCTTTTCGATTTTTCGTCTATCGTTCTTTAACGGTTCGGACTACACATATTGGAAAACTCGAATGAGAGTTTTCATACTTTCAATGGATTTGGATTTGCGTAACATCATCGAAAATGGTTTTCAACCTTCCTCTAAACCAACGAACGAATGGTCAGATTTAGAGAAAAGGTTATTTTCTTTAAACGTAAAGGCTATGAATGCCTTATTTTGCACTTTAGATAAGAACGAGTTCAATCGGATTTCAATGTGTGAAACGACTTTCGATATTTGGCGAACACTTGAAATCACGCACGAGGGAACTAGTAGAGTTAAAGACTCGAAAGTAAACCTCTTATTGTATGATTTTGAGCTCTTCCGAATGATACCAAGTGAAACTATAGGCGATATGTACACCCGCTTCACGGATGTCGTCAATAGCTTGAAAAGTCTTGGTAAATATTTTTCGAACTTTGAACTCACTAACAAGATTTTAAGATCCCTCCCAAAGACTTGGGATCCAAAAATTACGGCTATTCAAGAGTCTAAAAACTTGAATGATTATTCACTTGAAGAACTAATCGGGTCATTAATGACCTATGAAATGACACTCTTGGAACATGATGAACATTTGAACCACCTTCTAAAGAATAAGAAGGTTTTTGAACTTCCAACAAGAGAATGCCACTTGAGTGATGACTCAAGTGATGAGGACAATGAAGAGGACTTTGAACCTTTAATCGATTTTAATATGTTCATTAAACAAAAATCTAAAATCAACAATGAACTTGAACGGAGGAAGAGACCAATGAAGAAAAAGGCTTACTGAGGAGAATCAAGGAAAGAAGAAGCAAACTACGCTTTAATGGGCTTCGTCAATGAGGTAAGTAACTTAACTCCCTTGAGTTGTTATGAAATTACATGATGTTTTTTTCATGAATGCTTAACTTAGTTAGTAGGAATTTTTTTAATGCTTTTCTTGTGTTTTTAAGAAATTTAAAAAATTTAAAAAAATTATACTATGCTTTTCTTTATAGTATTTTTGAAAAGTAAAAATATGAATGATGATTGTATGATTTGTGATAATGTTTAGACACCTAATAGAATCAACCCATGCATGAGTATCTTGATGGTTTACATTGTCTCCAAATATGATGCTTGATGATTTTATATCATGCATAAGCTTTTGAAGTAATAAAGTGTCATATTATGATGATGAAACTCATTTTTCGAATTTATAAATAGATGCATGATTTTGGCAAAAATTTGAACATGGCCTTCTAACATAAAAATTGAAAGTGTGCTATCATTTTTATGTATTTGGTCTTGACAATTTTATGACTAAGCTTGTGTTTTATTTTGATACATGTTTTCATAAAAATTTTGAATATGCTCATATCAAATTGCTTAAAATGAAAATATTTTTTTTGAGTTGAATGAATTCATGTTATGAGTCTTGCGAATCTCATGAAAATAAACATGATGAATATTTTAAAAAATGTGCTTCATGTTTTCGGTCTTAATGATTTCTCTTGAAACTTGCTCTTTGGACCTATATGAAAAACATGAGTATACTCATATGAACATCAAATCACTTGAAATTGAACACATAAAAATGAGAAATTGCACTATCATGATGCTTTTGATCTTAATGGGCTAAATGGCAACTTGTATTTCAAAGTAATACAATGATGACCTTCATATAAATAATTGGACATACCTTATGTAATCATCATTGATAATAATAGTTGGTTGTTATGCTTAATGATTTTATGATATCATGAGTATTTAAAGGCATTATATCTTGATGACAAACTCATGTTTCGGTTTTAAAATTTGATACTCATCTTTTGAAACATGAAATATATTATCATGATAAATTGAATCTCATGTCTTGGAATAATATGTTGTATTTTTGCCTTGACAATTTTTATGATAAAGTTTGATTTGCAATTTTTGATGAAAGACAAGTGATAAATTCATTTATGATATTTTGTAAATCACTAGAATTACGAATGAGATTTTGATGATACGGTAATGACTTTATTCATGTTATGAATCTCAAAAATAATAATTTAATTATGAGTCTTGAGTTGATGAATTGAGCTTGAATGATTTTTCTTTTAATGATTCTTGAATATTTTGGAATTATGACTTGTTAAGATATATTTAATGCTTGAATCAAGTTCTAAAAGATTTCATTTTGCTATAAAGAAATTTTATTGAAATCATGATCTTGACAACTATAACTTGAAGCTAGTATAAATCAAGATCGTTTATCATGCTCCTTCCGTTTTATCAAAAGAAAATTCCTTAAATGAAATGTAACTTGTCTTTTGATTTCATGGAATTCAATACTTGAATTTTTATGAATTCGTGTCTTGATTCTTATGAAATGTGATCTTGGTAAAAATTCTTATGTATAAATCAAGATCTTGTGTTTGATCTCCTAAGACTTCCACTTGTTATTTCCTAAAAAGGAGACTTGTCAAAATGATTCATGAACCTTTTGATTTATGACTTTTGGATTCATGACTCAAGATTGAAGATTGAAACATTATATGCTAAAATTGATTTTTTTTTTCAATACTTCCTTGAATGCCTTATGTGATGATTGAAAATTTGATGAAAAAGAATTGTGCTTAATATTTGAATCATTGATTTATTATTTTATCATGGCTTAAAAATGAATGAAAAGAAAATATGTTAGCACTTGTAATCATGATTTGATCCTTAATATTAATATGCTTTTTATATATCATGATTCTTGGTTGTATGACATTTATCTTGAATTAAAAATTGATAAATATAAATCTAGATCTTGCTAAAATGAAAAGTTATGAATCATGGATGATATCTTTTGGTTTTGATTCTTGTTGAATTTACATATTGATATCTTTCATGACATGATTTCTCATGTTTCAATACCATCTTATATGCATCATGTGATGATTGATATATTGATGGATGCAAATTTTTCATTGGTTCCTCCCTTCTTTTCGATTTTGATAAAGGGGGAGAAAAATTATTAACTTGTGTATCAAAAGAAAAAAATTTGCTGGCTTAAATATTGAGAAGTAAAATGTTGTTATCTCAAGAAAGGCAAAAATCTTGCTTAACTTCACTTTTTTCAAAAAAATTGCTTGCATCTTTTTTACAAATTATTGTTGAATCTCATGCAAGATTATTTGAAGTATTTGATCCTCCCTTTCTTTTTGATGCTAACAAAGGGGGAGAAAGTTTTTAGCTCGAATATTACAAAAATTTGCCATCTTGATTCCTATTTTGCAACTTCATGAGAAGCTAAGAATTGTTATATCAAAGGATGCAAATATTGCTATCGTGAGAAACAAGGTGCAAACTTGCACATCTCAAGAAGCAAGTGAAAATTACTATCATTGCCCATCCTTGAAACTTGTTATGATTGAATGGTATTATTTGATTTTGTATTACAAAAATGTTGTATGATGTGATAAATAGCTAGTGAGTTGTAAGAAATTTGCATATCTTTTAAACTAGCTATGATGCTACTTCTCCTTTTTGTTGATGACATAGGGGGAGAAGTAGATTGATGACTTCATGCAATGTAATGATGCTTGAATATTTTATATATTGCATGATGAATTTATATTTCTCACTACATGAATGATACATGTTACTTGGATTTGGGATAATCCAAGGGTTCTATCAATTGCATATTGATAGAGGGAGTTTGGTTAAACTCCGGGGAGTTAAGGTTAACTCCGTTAGTCATCAATTAGTTTTCATCATCAAAAAGGGGGAGATTGTTAAATCTCAGATTTTGATGATGAAACTAATTGATTGTGATTTGTGGTCTAATTACGTTTTGAGTTACGTAGGTCTACTATCGATCAGAATTAGACAGTTGACACTGGAGGAATTGACGTTGCGCTGGAGGTGATCACGTCAGGATATTGGATGTCGAGCCGGAGGTTCGGTCGACTATCGGTAGGAGGCTTCGGACGTCGGGTATCGGGCCAAGAAGTGCGGAGTTGCGCCATGGATATCGGGGTTGCGGAGGTCAACCGCCGATTGGGCAACAAGTCGCAAGAGCGGGCGATGTGCCGAAGGATCGGACGAAGCACTGACCAATGACGTGCTGGGCAACTGAAAGTCAATTCACTTTGTAATAACTATCTAGATCGAAGTAGAGTGTTTGGTGTTTGTGTGTGCAGGAGTAACTACGATAAGGATGAAGACAAAAAGCGAAACAAAGAGCTGAAATCAAGTGCGATGGATCATTGGGAGTTCGAGTATTCAATGGAAGTCCGAAGATTTGTTGGGAGTGCTGCCGGAACCGGCCGAGAACGAGTAGGGAGCTTGCCGAAGGGTTTTCAGAAGTTCGCCAGAAGGTTTGTCGGAAGTTCACGGAGCTTGCCAAAGAAGCTCGGGGGAACTCGCCAAAATCACCGTGGAGTCCGAAAGCTTGCCGGGAGTCCGTAGGATGGTTTCCGAGGGATCGTCGGAAGACCGCCGGAAGTTCGCCGGAAGCTCGACGGAAGAAGACTTGACTTTCGAACTTTGTAATAGCTTAGGAATGTCTTTAATTTCGTAGTTAGCACATTAATTTGGGTTAGAATTAGGTGTTAATCCTTTAACCCAAAGTAGAGGCCATTGGGCCTTAGTTTGGGCCAAAGTTTTTGGCCTAAATGAACCAGACAAAGGTACTGGCGGTAGCACCGCCACCAAGTGCGAGTAACACTGCTTTGCATCGCACAACGCTTGGAAAGCCAGGCGGTAGCACCGCTTGGTGCCTAGAAAGCCAGGCGGTAGCATCGCCTAGCTGAGGTGGTAGCACTGCCTAGGTGTGTCAGTCTGCCAGTACTGACTATTAGGGATCGAGCGGCACTAAGAGGGGGGGGTGAATTAGTACAGCGGTAAAGAACGATAGATTTTTCAGTGATTAACACAAGTTCGGGAACTTCGTATGAATGAATGCAACGTTTCGTTTGAACTCGGAAAGATTACGTTTCAACTTTAAAGCATACATAATAAGATGAAGATAAAGTTGAGTAAATAAGGCAGCAAGTGAAAAGGGTTTGCAGAAAAGTAAATAGCAAGAACGTAAATGCAAACCAGATTTTTATAGTGGTTCGGTCATCCGACCTACGTCCACTCCCGATTCCCCTTGCTTGAGGCCACCAGCTTTCCACTAGCTATCCTCCTTCTAATGGGCGAGGATGAACTCCCTCACAACACCTCTCCTTTTGACGGGCTTAGGAGATAACCCTTATAAAGCACTCTTACCCCTCTCTTGGACTAGAACACTCTTAAGACTTAGGGAAGATTTGACACACTTTCAAGAGAGTTTCCCCCTTCCTTTTTTTCAGTTCTAGACACCTTTCATCCAAGAATATGAGGGGTATTTATAGGTCTCAAAGTGATTCAAATTTGGAATCCAAACTTGGAGCCAAAAAATTGAATCTTTTGAGTTTTTCGGTGCTGTCAGTCTTGGCAGACACCCAGGCGGTGCTACCGCCCCAGCTAGGCGGTGCTATCGCCTGCTACAGTAGTTGGGGCGATGCTACCGCCTACTACAGTAGCCGGGCACGCTTCAAGATGCGAGCGCGCTACTGATTGCGAGCGCGCTATAAATGGCTGGGCGCTACATGCTGAGAGTGGCGCTACATTAGCCGGGCGGTGCTACGCCCGACCAAAGAAGTTGCTTTGGCGGTGCCACCGCCAAAGATGCATGTACGTAGCATGCATGCACGTAGCAAAGATGCATGTCGCCTGGTTGGTTTGGGCCAAAATTTTGGCCCAAACTTATCCTAATCAAGGCCCAATGGGCCCCCACTTTGGGTTATCTAATCCTAACCCATTTCCGGTCAACTTCCGATGGTTTTCCGGCGAACCTTCGGAAACCATTCCGCGGACTCACAGCAAGCTTTCGGACTTCACGATGATCTTGGCGAGTTCCCCCGAGCTTCTTTGGTAAACTCCAATCTTTCTTGGCAAGCTCCGCGAACTTCCGACGAACCTCCCGGTGAACTTCCGAAAACCCTTCGGCAAGCTCCCTACTCGTTCTCGGCCGGTTCCAGCAACGCTCCCAACGAATCTTTAGACTTCCGTTGAACACTCGAACTCCCAACGATTCATCACACTTGTCTTCGGCCCTTTGTTTCGCTTTACGTCTTCATCCCTATCGTAGTCACTCCTGCACAAACAAACACCAAAAACTCTACTTCGATCTAGACAGTTATTACAACACGAATTGACATTCAGTTGCCCGGCACATCATTGGTCGGCGCTTCGTCCGATCCTTCGGCACATCGCCCTCTCTAGCGGCTTGTTGCCCAATCGACGGTTGACATCCGGAACCTCGATATCCATGGTGTAACTCCGCACTTCTTGGCCCATACCCGACGTACGAAGCCTCCTGCCGATAGTCGACCGAACCTCCGGCTCGACATCCAATATCCTGACGTGATCACCTCCCGCGCAACGTCAATTCCTCCAGCATCAACTGTCTAATCCTGATCGATAGTAGACCTGCGTAACTCAAAACGCAGTTAGACCACAAATCACACTCAATTAGTTTCATCATCAAAATCCGAGATTCAACAATCTCCCCCTTTTTGATGATGACAACTAATTGATAATTGACGGAGTTAACCATAACTCCCTAGAGTTTAACACAAACTCCTCCTATCTATATGCAATTGATAGAACCCTTGGATTATCCCAAATCCAAGTAACATTCATCACAATGTTAATAGAATCCATTTAAACCATCATGCAAATATATAAAATATTCAAGTATCATTACATTGCATGAAGTCATCAATCTACTTCTCCCCCTATGTCATCAGCAAAAAGGAGAAGTAGCATTATAGCTAGTTTAAAAGATATGCAGATTTTTACAACAAACTAGCTTGCACTTTGCAAGATATGCAGATTTTTACAACATCATACAACATTTTGCAATACAACATTAAGTTATGCCATTCAATCATAGCAAGTTTCAAAGATGGGCAATGATGGTAATTTTCACTTGCCTGTTGAGATGTGCAAGTTGCACTTTCTTTGCTTCCTTTACATATTTCTAGCTTGCAAAATTTTTTCTTTACGATGCACAAGCTAGCAATTAATCTTCTCCCCCTTTGTTTTGTCAAAAAGTGGAGTACAAATAGCCAATGCTTTGATCATGACAAAATAACAAATTTATAATATGAATTTTTAGCATATTAAGTCATGAATTCAAGGGAGTCAAAAATCAAGATATGAGATAAAAAGATGATAAGCAAGCAATCAATAATGATAAGCAAGCTAACATACTTTGCGACACGCAAGTTAGCTTCCTTTCAATTCTTCTCTTTTGTAACTAAGTTTCACCTTTGCAAGCTATCAACTTTTGTTTGCAATGAGCTAGCAATTATGTATGATCACTTTAAACATATATGCTAACTTTTCATACAAATATAAAGGCATGGCAAGTGTAACATTCCAAATTTTCGAAGTTTTACATTTTGCTTCTTTCAAGATAGCAATATTTGCGTCCTTTGAAATAGCAATCCTTCTTCTTCTTGTGAAATTGCAAGGTAGCAATTTTTCTCCCCCTTTGTCTTTGTCAAAAAGAAGGGAGGACTAAATGGCTAAAAATTTCAATCATTATACAAGCCATTTTTCATATCAATTATAAATTTGCATCAATAAAAATATACACCAATTGTTCCATCATTACATGATGCAAATAAGATAACAATGCAAAGAAATCATGTCATGACGGATATCAATATATAAATTCAACAAGGATCACAACCAAAAGATATCATTCATGATTCATAATTTTCTTTTTAGCAAGATTAAAATTCATATTTATCAATTTTTAATTCAAGATAAATATCATACAACCAAGAATCATGATATATAAAAGTATATCAAAATCATAGATCAAGTCATGATTCATAATTTATCATAAAGAAAATTAATTTTCAATCATTGTACAAGGCAAAGAAATCATATCACTTCTAGGATCATGAAATATATGACATCAAGGCTCATGATCCATTTAAAAAGATATAGCATATAGAGTAACTTGATTCATGTATAAGATTTTTCATCAAGATCACATTTCATAAGAATCAAGATATCAAGATCACAAATTCATAAAAATTCAAGTATTGAATTCCGAGAAATCAAAAAACAAGATACAAATGATCTTGATTTATAAAGAACTTCAAGTTATAATTTGCAAGATCATAATTTCACTAAAGTATTTTCATTAGCAAAGAATCACTTGAGCACTTGATTGTTGCATAAATAATTTTATTGCATCATGATTTATAAAATTTTACAACGTGAATCATAGGAGGTAAAATAGCAATAATATCAATAATGATTCATTGGATAGCAAATTGCAAACAGAACAATTTGTTTCATACATCTTGATTCACACAAGTCAAGTTATGATTCCAAGAGATTAAGAGATGAATCAAGAATCTTTAACAAGTCTTATTCAAATTCATAAAAGATATCAAGAAGAGCAACATTTCTTGTACATCGATATTCAAACCATGACAAGTGATATATCAAACATTTGCATTAATATTTCAATCATCAAGTCATGTGTATTGAAACATAGGACAAAAATCAAATTGTGCATGTACAATGTTTCAATCATCAAAACATATTTTCTCAAATTGAGTATCAATAAGTTAAGAGAAAATAATTTATATATTTTTTTTCCAACAACATGGGAGAAAGACTCAAGATCATAATGTAGTTTAAGCTCATTCAAATCAAATTATTAACTTGGAACTCATAATCGAATCATCAAAATTGAGATTCACAAAATATCATGAAATCATTAATCTCGATAAGATAGGAAAAATATCTTCTTTTTAAGTTGTTTGTTTCATACAAGTATGCTCATGTTTCTAAAATGAGTATCAAATTTAAGACCAAAACATGAGTTTGTCATCAAGATATAATGTCTTTAAATACTCATGATATCATAAAATCATTAAGCATGACAACCAACTATCATTATCAATGATGATTACATAAGGTATGTCCAATTATATATATGAAAATAATCATTATATTACTTTGAAATACAAGTTGTCATGTAGTCCATTAAGAAAAAAAGCATTACACGTAAAGCATCATGATAGTACAATTTCTCATTTTTTGTGTTCCATTTCAAGTGATTTGACGTTCATATGAGTATACTCATGTTTTTCATATAGATCCAAAGAGCAAGTTTCAAGAGAAATCATTAAGACCGAAAACATGAAGCACATTTTTTAAAATATTCATCATGTTTATTTTCATGAGATTCACAAGACTCATAACATGAATTCATTCATCTCAATAGAATAAAAAAGATATTTTCATTTTAAGCAATTTGATGTGAGCATATTCAAAATTTTTATGAAAATATGTATCAAAATAAAACACAAGCTTAGTCACAAAATCGTCAAGACCAAATATGTAAAAATGATAGCACACTTTCAATTTTTATGTTAAAAGGCCATGTTCAAATTTTTGCCAAAATCATGCATCTATTTATAAATTCGAAAAATATGTTTCATCATCACAATATGACACTTTATTACTTCAAAAGCTCATGCATGATATAAAATCATCAAGCATCATGTTTAGAGACAATGTAAACCATCAAGATACTCATGCATGGTTTAATCCTAAGCATTATCACAAATCTTACAATCGTCATTCATATTTTTACTTTTAAAAAATACTATAAAGAAAAGCATAGTATAATTTCTAATTTTTTTTTAAAAACACAAGAAAAGCATAAAAAAATCCTACTAACTAAGTTAAGCATTCATGGAAATCATCAAGTAATTTCAAAATAATTCAAGGAAGTTAAGTTACCTCATTGTCGAAGCCCATTAAAGCGTAGTTTGCTTCTTCTTCTTGGTGAGCCTTCTTTTTCTTCATTGGTCTATTCCTCCGTTTAAGTTCATTGTTGATTTTAGATTTTTGTTTAATGAACTTATTAAGATCGATTAAAGGTTCAAAGTCCTCTTCATTGTCCTCATCACTTGAGTCATCACTCAAGTGGCATTCTCTTGTTCTAAGTTCAAAAACCTTCTTGTTCTTTAGAAGGTGGTTCAAATGTTCATCATGTTCATCATTTTCCAAGAGTGTCATTTCATAGGTCATTAATGACCCAATTAATTCTTCAAGTGAATAATCATTCAAGTTTTTAGACTCTTGAATAGCTATAATTTTTGGATCCCATTCTTTTGGAAGGGATCTTAAAATCTTGTTTACTAAATCAAAACTTGAAAAAGATTTACCAAGACTTTTCAAGTTATTGACGATATCCGTAAATCGGGTGTACATATCACCAATAGTTTCGCTTGGTGTCATTCGGAAGAGCTCAAAATCATGCAACAAGAGGTTTACTTTCGAGTCTTTAACTCTACTAGTTCCCTCATGCATGATTTCAAGTGTTCACCATATATCAAAAGCCGTTTCGCAAGAAGAAATTCGATTGAACTTATTTTTGTTTAAAGCACAAAATAAGGCATTCATAGCCTTTGCATTTAAAGAAAAAGATTTTCTCTCTAAGTCCGACCATTCGTTCGTCGGTTTAGAGGGAAGTTGAAAGCCATTTTCGATAATGTTCCACAAATCCAAATCCATTGAAAGCATGAAAACTCTCATTCGAGTTTTCCAATAAGTGTAGTCTGATCTGTTAAAGAACGGTGGACGAAAAATCGAAAAGCCCTCTTGAAAACCATTTAGAGCCATTTCTCACGGGTGTAAATCCGAAAGAGAAAGAACGTGGCTCTGATACCAATTGTTAGGGATCGAGCGGCACTAAGAGGGGGGGGGGTGAATTAGTGCAGCGGTAAAGAACGATAGATTTTTCAGCGATTAACACAAGTTCGAAAACTTCGTATGAATGAATGCAACGTTTCGTTTGAACTCGGAAAGATTGTGTTTCAACTTTAAAGCATACATAATAAGATGAAGATAAAGTTGAGTAAATAAGGCAGCAAGTGAAAAGGGTTTGCAGAAAAGTAAATAGCAAGAACGTAAATGCAAACCAGATTTTTATAGTGGTTCGGTCATCCGACCTACGTCCACTCCCGATTCCTCTTGCTTGAGGCCACCGGCTTTCCACTAGCTATCCTCCTTCCAATGGGCGAGGATGAACTCCCTCACAGCACCTCTCCTTTTGACAGGCTTAGGAGATAACCCTTATAAAGCACTCTTACCCCTCTCTTGGACTAGAACACTCTTAAGACTTAGGGAAGATTTGACATACTTTCAAGAGAGTTTCCCCCTTCCTTTTTTTCAGTTCTAGACACCTTTTATCCAAGAATATGAGGGGTATTTATAGGCCTCAAAGTGATTCAAATTTGGAGCCTAAACTTGGAGCCAAAAATTTGAATCTTTTGAGTTTTTCGGTCTTTGTCGATCTGGCAGACACCAGCGGTGCTACCACGCTCACAAAGCTTGTCAGGCGGTGCTACCGCTAGTCGAGCAAAGTGCTACCGCTTGATCGGCGGTGCTACCGCCTGCTATAGTAGCTGGGCACGCTTCAAGAGTGGGCGTGCTACGATGGCGGGCGCGCTATAGTAGCCGGGCGCGCTACAGTAGCAGGGCGCGCTATAGTAGCCGGGCGGTGCTACCGCCTTCGACCAAAAGTTCTTTGGCGGTGCCACCGCCAAGCATGCATGTACGTAACATGCATGCACGTAGCAAAGATGCATGCTTTGCTTGGTTGGTTTGGGCCAAAATTTTGGCCCAAACTCATCCTAATCAAGGCCCAATGGGCCCCCACTTTGGGTTATCTAATCCTAACCCACTTCCGGTCAACTTCCGATGGTTTTCCGGCGAACCTTCGGAAACCATTCTGCGGACTCACAGCAAGCTCTCGGACTTCACGATGATCTTGGCGAGTTCCCCCGAGCTTCTTTGGCAAACTCCAATCTTTCTTGGCAAGCTCCGCGAACTTCCGACGAACCTCCCGGTGAACTTCCGAAAACCCTTCGGCAAGCTCCCTACTCATTCTCGGCCGGTTCCAGCAACGCTCCCAACGAATCTTCAGACTTCCGTTGAACACTCGAACTCCCAACGATTCATCACACTTGTCTTCGGCCCTTTGTTTCGCTTTACGTCTTCATCCCTATCGTAGTCACTCCTGCACAAACAAACACCAAAAACTCTACTTCGATCTAGACAGTTATTACAACACGAATTGACATTCAGTTGCCCGGCACATCATTGGTCGGCGCTTCGTCCGATCCTTCGGCACATCGCCCTCTCTAGCGGCTTGTTGCCCAATCGACGGTTGACATCCGCAACCTCGATATCCATGGCGTAACTCCGCACTTCTTGGCCCGATGCCCGACGTACGAAGCCTCCTGCCGATAGTCGACCGAACCTCCGGCTCGACATCCAATATCCTGACGTGATCACCTCCGGTGCAACGTCAATTCCTCCAGCGTCAACTGTCTAATCCTGATCGATAATAGACCTGCGTAACTCAAAACGTAGTTAGACCATAAATCACACTCAATTAGTTTCATAATCAAAATTCGAGATTCAACACTGACAACACCGAGAAACTCAAAATTGTTCAAATTTTGGCTCCAAGTTTGGGCTCCAAATTTGAATCACTTTGAGGCTTATAAATATCCCACTCATTCAGAGTTTAGGGGGTGTCTAGAACTGAAAAAAGGAAGGGGGAAACTCTCTTGAAAGTGTGTCAAATCTTTCCTAAGTCCTAAGAGTGTTCTAGTCCAAGAGAGGGGTAAGAGTGCTTTATAAGGGTTATCTCTTAAGCCCGTCAAAAGGAGAGGTGCTGTGAGGGAGTTCATCCTCGCCTATTGGAAGGACGATAGCTAGTGGAAAGCCAGTAACCTCAAGCAAGAGGAATCGGGAGTGGATGTAGGTCGGATGACCGAACCACTATAAAAATCTGGTTTACATTTACGTTCTTGCTATTTACTTTGCTGCAAACCCTTTCCACTTGCTGCCTTATTTACTCAACTTCAGCTTCATCTTATTATGTATGCTTTAAAGTTGAAACGCAATCTTTCCGGGTTCAAACGAAACGTTGCATTCATTCGTACGAAGTTTCCGAACTTGTGTTAATCGCTAAAAAATCTATCGTTCTTTACCGCTGCACTAATTCACCCCCCCCTCTTAGTAACGCTCGATCCCTAACACTTTCTACGGGAAATCTGGGGTGTTTTGTTTTTGTTCTTTCGCTGCGCATGAGATGTCGCTCCCAAGAAGGATTTTCCAATGCTAATACCTGGTAAACCCAGGATGGGAAGGTTTTTGGCTCCAAGTTTGAATCAGATTGGAGCCTATAAAAACCCCTCCCATCCTTGGGTTGAATATACAAGTACACTGAACCTAAAAGTAAGAAAATGCTATTGAAATCTTTCTCTCCTCTAGTCTTTAGTTTGAATTCAGCTTAAAGAAAGGAGTGTGTGTGATTGCTTGTAAAAGGGTTACCTCCTAAGCCCATCAAAAGGAGAGAGCATTGTAAAAGAGAGTTGGTCTTCGTTCGTTGGAAAGAAGACATCTAGTGGAAAGCTGGTGGCCTCAAGAGAAGAGGAATTAGAAGTGGACATAGGTCATATGACTGAACCACTGTAAAATCGAGTTTGCACTTCTATTCTTATTTATCTTTACTGCAAGCCTTTACCTTACTGTAATTACTCGAATCCTTCTCATTCTTACGAATGGCTTCAAGCTTTACATCATTCTAATATGCACAATCGAAATTAGTTTTCATTGAAACATGTTTTTATCGTATGAAGTTTCCAAAAGTGTTTTAAATCGCTGAAATTTATCATTCTTAACCACTGCACTAATTCAACCCCCCCCACCCCTCTTAGTGCCACTCTAGATCCCAACAATTTTATCTTGTTAAGTGTACAAGCATGAGATACAATTATCATGATAATTCATTTTATGTCAAAAACTATGCATCTTATTTTAAATCGAAAGCATCATCGTATAAATCCAATTTACAAGTTTTGTGTAAAACATCAAGGCATATAGGATATCATTACTTCAAATCCTCATGCATAGTATCATTAAGCATGAAAACCGAAGTACACAATCATGGATTAACATAATCATGCTAATTAATTTTTATGTCAAAATCATACATCAAAATCCGATACGAAAATCATAAACATTCATGGAATCATCCAATCATCAATCATAAATTTACTTATTAAAAATACTAGAAAGAAAAGCATGATATAATTTTTGAAAAGAATTTTTTTATTTCCTATTATCTAAATTAAGCACTGATGAAAAACATCAAAGTGCAATTTGCCATTTGCCTTTCGGAAATTTTTAATTTATCCTTGGGTGCCTTCCTCTTCTTTGGCCTCTTCCTCCATTCAAGTTTATTTTTTATTTTAGATTCTTGTTTTATGAACTTTTTAAATTTAGTGTTCGAAGTTCAAGTTCATCATTGTCCTCATCACTTGAGTCATCATTCATTTGTCCAAAGTTTTAAATCCTTCTTGTTCTTTGGAAGGTGGTCCATGTGTTTACCGAGTTTCAAGAGACTCATTTCATATGTTATCAATGAGCTGATAAGTTCTTCAATAGGCAAATTATTTAAATCTTTTACCTCTTGTATTACGGTTACTTTAGGATCCCATCATTTTGGAAGGGATCTTAAAATCTTGTTTACGAGATCAAAATCCAAAAAAGATTTACCAAGAGCTCTTAGACTATTGACGACATCCGTGAAATAGGTGTACATCTCGTTGATAGTCTCGCTTGGTTCCATTTGAAAGAGCTTAAAATTATGCAATAAAAGGGCTATTTTCGAGTCTTTTACTCTACTAGTTCCCTCGTGCGTGATTTCAAGTGTGCGCCAAATATTGAAAGTCATTTCATAAGTAGAAGCATGATTAAATTTAGTTTTGTCTAAAGTGCAGAATAAGGCATTCATAGCTTTTGCATTTAACAAAAATGATTTTTTCTCTAAATCCGACCATTCATTCATCGTTTTAGAGGAAAGTTGAAAGCCATTTTTAATGATATTCCACATTATTGAATCTTGAATTTTGATGATGAAGTCAATTGATATGTTATTTGATCTAATCCATATTATTGAGATAAGTGTGCAGGAATAACTATGATAGCAATGAATACATAAAGCGAATTATCGGAGTCAAGTACATTGTGTTGAATCTCAGATTTTGATGATGAAATCAATTGATAAGTTTATTATCTAATCTATGCTTTGAGATAAGTGATGCAGGACTAACCTTAATTAAAAGAGGCAAAATAATTAAAGTAAGAAGAATTAAGTGTTGGGCCGGAGTCAAAGTTCAGGAATCGGGTCGAAAGAATCAGATAATGCACCGAGAACAAATGTTGCAGGAGTCAACATGCCGGTAGATCGGGCACTACACTGAAGGTTCGGATGATGCACTGAAAGTTCATCAGGAGAACCAATAACATGCTGGATAACTTAGATTCGTAGCTTGTAATTGTTTATATCTTAATGGTCGAAGGTTAGGTCAAAATTGAGTTGGTTTTGGGTGAAATCATACCAACTCAGTTAGGGGCCAATTGGGCCTAAATTGAGACTGATTTGGGCTCATTGAGAGGCCTATTCAGTGGCCCAAACATTGCTACAGGCAGTGGCACCACCAAACTGGCGGTAGAACCGCCTATGAGTTGGAAAAGTGAAACAGCATACTTTTTCAAGCTACTAGTAATGGTACCACCCAATCTGGGTAGTGGTACCACCCAGCAGTAAAGCTACAGTGGTGGTACCACTCTAGGCTGGCAGTAGCACTACCAGAACCTCTGTTTTCGAGGTTTTGCGGGTGGTGGCACCGCCCAATGCAGGCGGTAGTACCGCCCGTACCTAGAAGACTTGGAAATTTAAATTTTAGCTTCGTTTTTGGAGCCATTTGGGGCCTATAAAAACCCCACTAATCCCTACAAGGATTACACAAGAAAAAGTAAGCTAAAACTCGAGTAAATCAAGTTGTAATCTTGAAAAAGTCTTAAGTGTTCTCTCCCTCCTCTTGAAAAGTTTAGAAGTTTGTCTAAGGGAGGTGTGAGACTTATAGAGGTTATCTCCTAAACCTTTGAAAATGGGAAAGAGTTGTAAAAGGGTGGTTGATTTTCACCCATTGAAAGAAGATCATTAGTGAAAGCTAGTGACCTCAACAAAGGAGGAATCGGGAGTGGACGTAGGTCGGAGAACCGAACCACTATAAAATTAGTTTGCATTTCTTTTCTTGCAATTTATATTTATGCAAATCCTTTACCTTATTGCAATCACTCAAATCCTTCTCTTTCACTTATGAATCTCTTTAAGTTTAAACACAATCGAAGTTGGTTTTCATCGAAATGTGACTCTTCTCGAATGTAGTTTTTCGAAATCGCATAAATCAACATTTTTAACTACTGCACTAATTCACCCCCCCTCTTAGTGCTACTCTAGATCCTAATAATTGGTATCAAAGCTTGGTCACTCTCAATTGGTTTAAAACCAAGAGAGATGGCTTATTCCGGCATGTAAGAGGGTCATTCCATTACACGTCCGCTTGTGTTTAATGAGTCGGATTACACTTATTGGAAGACTAGTATGAAGATTTTTTTGATCTCCATGGATTTTGAACTTTAGAATATCGTTGAAAATGGATTTCAAAAATTTTCTCTTCTGATGAACGAATGGAATGAATTGGAGAAAAAGGTTTTTCTACTTAATGCAAAGGCTATGAATGTCTTGTTTTACGCATTTGATAAAAATGAGTTTAATCATGTTTCGATTTGTGAATTAACTTTTGATATTTGGCATACTCTTGAAATCACTCATGAAGGTATAAGCTGAGTCAAAGATCCAAAATCAATCTCTTGGTGCATTCTTATGAATTGTTTCGGATGAAACCAAGTGAGTCCATCGGAGACATGTACACCCATTTCACGGATATCGTCAATGGACTTAAAGCACTTGGTAAAGGTTTTTCTAATTTTGAACTTGTAACTAAAATTTTAAGATCCCTTCCAAAGAGTTGGGATCCAAAAGTTACGGCCATTCAAGAGGCCAAGGACCTTAAAATTTTTTCTCTTGAAGAACTAATTAGGTCTTTAATGACCTATGAAATGATATGCCATACTCATGATGAGCTAGAGAACCCCCTTCCAAAGAATAGGAAGGATATGACATTGAGAACATAAGAAGACCACTTGAAGGAATCTTCAAGTGATGAGGACCTTGATAATAAAGTTACACTCTTAACTCAAAAATTCAAAAAAATTATAAGAAAGAATAAATTTAAAAATGATACTAAAAATAAACTTAAACCCACAAAGGACCAAGTTATATGTTACGAATGCAAGAAGCCATAGTACTTCAAAAGTGAATGCCCCCAAGCTAAGAAGAAGCAACCAAAGAGGAAAAAAGCTCTAAAGGTGAAATGGGACGACTCAGGTGGTTCCGAAGTTAAAGAAGCAAACAACAAAGAGGAGGCCAACTTCGCATTGATAGCTTTTGGAGAAGAGGTATATAAGTTAATTAATGAAGATTTATCTTTTGATGAACTTTCAATTGTTTTCCATGAATTATTTGATGAATGTAGAGCTATTTGTAAAAATTTAATTTATTAAAAAAGGAGCATGCTTTATTACTAGATAAGCTTGAATGTCTTGAACTTGATACTATTAGGGATCGAGCGGCACTAAGAGGGGGGGGGGTGAATTAGTGCAGCGGTAAAGAACGATAAATTTTTCAGCGATTAACACAAGTTCGGAAACTTCGTACGAATGAATGCAATGTTTTGTTTGAACCCGGAAAGATTGCGTTTTAACATTAAAGCATACGTAATAAGATGAAGATGAAGTTGAGTAAATAAGGCAACAAGTGGAAAGGGTTTGCAGTAAAGTAAATAGCAAGAACGTAAATGCAAACCAGATTTTTATAGTGGTTCGGTCATTCGACCTACATCCACTCCCGATTCCTCTTGCTTGAGGCCATCGGCTTTCCACTAGCTATCCTCTTTCCAATGGGCGAGGATGAACTCCCACACAACGCCTCTCCTTTTGACGGGCTTAGGAGATAACCCTTACAAAGCACTCTTACCCCTCTCTTGGACTAGAACACTCTTAAGACTTAGGGAAGATTTGACACACTTTCAAGAGAGTTTCCCCCTTCCTTTTATCAGTTCTAGACACCCTCTAAACTCTGAATGAGTGGGGTATTTATAAGCCTCAAAGTGATTCAAATTTGGAGCCCAAACTTTGAGCCAAAATTTGAACCTTTTTGAGTTTCTTAGTGCTGTCAGTACTAGCAGACTGACTTTCCAAGCACCAGGCTTTCCAAGCACCAGGCGGTGCTACCGCCCCAGCCAAGCGGTGCTACCGCCTGGCTTTCCAGGCGTTGGGCGGTAGCAGTAATGCTACCACCCCAGGTTGGGCGGTGCTACCTTTGGCTTTCAGTACCAGGCGGTAGCAAAGAATGCTACCACCCCAGGTTGGCGGTGCTACTACGCCCGACCAGCGATTCTTGGGCAATGCCACCGCCTAATCAGTCTTTGGTTCTGTTTGGGCCAAAAACTTTGACCCAAACTAAGGCCCAATGGCCCCTACTTTGGGTTAAAGGATTAACACCTAATCCTAACCCAAATTAATGTACTAACTACAAAATTAAAAATATTCCTAAGTTATTACAAAGTCCGCAAGTCAAGTCTTCTTCCGTTGAGCTTCCGGCAAACTTCCGACGGTCTTCTGACGATCCCTCGGAAACCATCCTGCGGACTCTCGGCAAGCTTTCGGACTCCATGGTGATTTTGGCGAGTTCCCTCGAGCTTCTTTTGCAAGCTCCGATCTTTCTTGGCAAGCTCCGCGAACTTCCGACTAACCTTCCGACGAACTTTCGAAAACCCTTCGACAAGCTCCCTACTCATTCTCGGCCGGTTCCGGCAGCACTCCCAATGAATCTTCGGACTTCCATCGAACACTCGAACTCCCAATGATCCATCGCACTTGACTTCGGCTCTTTGTTTCGCTTTACGTCTTCATCCTTATCGTAGTTACTCCTACACATACAAACACCAAACACTCTACTTCGATCTAGACAATTATTACAACGTGAATTGACATTTAGTTGCCCGACACGTCATTGGTCGGCGCTTCATCCGATCCTTCGACACATCGCCCTCTCTTGTGGCTTGTTGCCCAATCGGCGGTTGACCTCCGCAACCCCGATATCCATGGTACAACTCCACACTTCTTAGCCCGATGCCTGACGTCCGAAGCCTCCTGCTGATAGTCGACTGAACCTCCGGTTCGACATCCAATATCATGATCACCTCCAGCGCAACGTCAATTCCTCCAGTGTCAACTGTCTAATCCTGATCGATAGTAGACCTGCGTAACTCAAAACGTAATTAGACCACAAATCACAATCAATTAGTTTAATCATCAAAATCCGAGATTCAACAATCTCCTCTTTTTTGATGATGACAACTAATTGATGACTAACGGAGTTAACCTTAACTCCCCGGAGTTTAACCAAACTCCCCCTATCAATATGCAATTGATAGAACCCTTGGATTATCCCAAATCCAAGTAACATGTATCATTCATGTAGTAAGAAATATAAATCCATCATGCAAATATTGAAAATATTCAAGCATCATTACATTGCATGAAGTCATCAATCTACTTCTCCCCCTATGTCATCAACAAAAAGGAGAAGTAGCATCATAGCTAGTTTAAAAGATATACAAATTTTTACAACACACTAGCTATTTATCACATCATTCAACATTCAATCATGGCAAGTTTTTCAAGGATGTCCAAGCATAGCAATCCATCACTTGCTTCTTGCAATTCATCATGGCAAGTTTACACATTCTTTGCTTCCTTTGCATATTCTAGCTACAAAAATTTTTCTTTGCGATGCATAAGCTAGCAATAAATCGTCTCCCCCTTTGTTTTTGTAAAAAATGGAGTACAAATAGTCAATGCTTTGATCATGATAAAATAACAAATTTATAACATGAATTTTCAACATATTAAGTCATGATTTCAAGGGAGTCAAAAATCATGATATGAGAGAAAAGGATGATAAGCAAGCAATCAATAATGATAAGCAAGCTAACATACTTTGCGACACGCAAGTTAGCTTCCTTTCAATTCTTCTCTTTTGTAACTAAGTTTCACCTTTGCATGCTATCAACTTTTTGTTTGCAATGAGCTAGCAATTATATATAATTACTTTAAACATATATGCTAACTTTTCATTAAAACATACAAACATAAAGGCATGGCAAGTGTAACATTTCAAATTTTTGAAGTTTTGCATTTTGCTTCTTTTGAAATAGTCAAGATAGCAAGATTTACATCCTTTGAGATAGCAATCGTTAACTTCTTTTGAAATTGCAAGGTAGCAATTTTTCTCCCCCTTTGTCTTTGTCAAAAAGAAGGGAGGACTAAATGGCTAAAAATTACAATGATTATACAAGCCATTTTTCATATCAATTATAAGTTTGAAGTGTGTTCTAGTCCATCAATAAAAATACACATCAATTGTTCAATCATCACATGATGTAAATAAGACAACAATGCAAAGAAATCATGTCATGAAGGATATCAATATGTAAATTCAACAAGGATCAAAACCAAAAGATATCATTCATGATTTATAACTTTCTTTTAGCAAGATTAAGATCATGATTTTAAAAACAAATTCTAAGCATATAGTTCCGAGAAATCAAAATCATGATTCATAAATATTTTCTTTAGCATCAAGTTCCAATTCATGATAAAGGATATACAACCTAGAATCATGATGCATAAAAACATATCATTCTCATAGATTAAGTCATGATTCATTGATTCATCATAAGGCAAATTTCTTTTCAATTATCTATTTTTCAATTGCCACAAAAGACATACAAGCCAAAGAATTTTTGTCATTTCTATATTATAAAATATATGATAATAAGACTCATGATTCATTTAAAAAGATATAGCACAAAAAGCAACTTGATTCATGCATAAGAAATTTCAAGTGTCAAATATTAAGATATCAAGAGTTTGATTGTGATAAAGCTCATTCAAGTTCGAATCATCAAAATCATTAACATAGTTTATGAGATTCACAAATGACATAAACTTGAATTGTTCTCCTCTTTGATAAATGATAAAAAGAAGTAGTCATTTTCGAGATTCGAAATGCTAGCAATTTGCATTAATCATGACAAGTGATACATCAAAAGTCTACATCATTATTTCAATCAACAAGTCATGAAGCATACAAAGTAGTATTGAAACATGAGAGAAAAGTTCAAATTATCAAGTCATAATCAATTCATCGAAATCACTTCTATAATTTATGAGATTCTTAAGATATCATGAAATCATTAATCTCGATAAGATAGTAAATATAATTTCTTTATGTTTCATCATATAAGAATGTCTTTTGCCTTTATATGCCAAATCAAAATATTCAAAAATGGAAGACAAACTTCATTATAAGCATTGTCAAAACAACACATTGTTTCAAGACATGAGATTTAATTTATCATGATAATGTGTTTCATTTTGTTTCAAACAAGTGTGCTCATGTTTCAAAAGATGAGTATCAAATTTAAGACCAAAACATGAGTTTGTCATCAAGATATGATATCATAAAGTCATTAAGCATGATAGCAAACTTTTAGTATTTTTATTTCAATGATGATTTCATAATGTAAGTTCAAACATTTATATGGAACCCATCATTGTAGAAATTCAAAACATAAGTTTGTCATTAAATCCATCAAGATCATATGCATCAAACATCATGATAGTACATTTTCTCATCTTTATGAGTTTCAATTTAAGTGATTTGATCTTTCATAAGAATGTTCAAATTTTTCATATGAAAATGTCATGCATCATATTCAAAAACGAAAATATCATCAAAAAAAAATTTCATCATAAAAAGGGTCAAGACCCATTAATCCAAGGTAGAAGTTTTTAAATCAACATCACTTCAACAACTCATGCATGATATAAAATCATCAAGCATCATGTTTAGAGACAATGTAAACCATCAAGATACTCATGCATGGGTTGATTCTATTAGGTGTCTAAACATTATCACAAATCATACAATCATCATTCATATTTTTACTTTTCAAAAATACTATAAAAAAAGCATAGTATAATTTTTAAAATATTTTTTTTAATTTCTAAAAAACATAAGAAAAGCATGAAAAAATTCCTAATAACTAAGTTAAGCATTCATGGAAAGCATCATGTAATTTCAAAATAAGGTAGAAGCAACTTGGGTGAGTTTCTTACCTCATTGTCGAAAACCATCAAAGCCCATTTTGCCTCTTCTTTACTTGATTCTTCTTTGCAAGTCTTCTTCTTCTTCTTTGGCCTCATCCTCCGTTCAAGTTCATTATTCATTTTAGATTTTTGTTTAATAAACTTATTAAGATTCATTAAAAGTTCAATGTCCTCTTCATTATCCTCATCACTTAAGTCATCACTCAAGTGGCATTTCATAGTTCGAAGTTCCAAAACCTTGTTCTTTAGAAGGTGGTTCATATGTTCATCATGTTCAAGATGTTCTAGGAGGCTCATTTCATATGTCATTAGTGAGCCAATTAGTTCTTCAATCGGAAGGTCATTTAGATTTCTAGCTTCTTGTATTGTGGTTACTTTAGGATCCCACCTTTTTGGAAGGGATCTTAAGATCTTGCTTACGAGCTCAAAATCTGAAAAGGATTTACCAAGACTTTTCAAGCTATTGACGACATCCATGAAGCGGGTGTACATATCGTCGATAGTTTCTCTTGGTGTCATTCGGAAGAGCTCAAAATCATGCAATAAGAGGTTTACTTTCGAGTCTTTAACTCTACAAGTTCCCTCGTGCGTGATTTCAAGTGTTCGCCAAATATCGAAAGCCGTTTCGCACATTAAAATCTGATCGAACTCATTCTTGTCTAAAGCGTAAAATAAGGCATTCATAGCATTTGCGTTTAAAGAAAAAGACCTTTTCTCCAAATCCGACCATTCGTTCATCGGTTTAGAGGAAGGTTGAAAGCCATTTTCGATGATGTTCCACAAATCCAAATTCATTGAAAGCATAAAAACTTTCATTCGTGTTTTCCAATATGTGTAGTCCGAACCGTTAAAGAACTGTGGACGAAAAACCAAAAAGCCCTCTTGAAAACCATTTAGAACCATTTCTCACGGGTGTAAATCCGAAAGAGAAAGAACGTGGCTCTGATACCAATTGTTAGGGATCGAGCGGCACTAAGAGAGGGGGGGGGTGAATTAGTGCAGCGGTAAAGAACGATAGATTTTTCAGCGATTAACACAAGTTCAGAAACTTCGTACGAATGAATGCAATGTTTCGTTTGAACCCGGAAAGATTGCGTTTCAACTTTAAAGCATACGTAATAAGATGAAGTTGAAGTTGAGTAAATAAGGCAGCAAGTGGAAAGGGTTTGCAGTAAAGTAAATAGCAAGAACGTAAATGCAAACCAGATTTTTATAGTGGTTCGATCATCCGACCTACGTCCACTCCCGATTCCTCTTGCTTGAGGCCACCGGCTTTCCACTAGCTATCCTCCTTCCAATGGGCGAAGATGAACTCCCTCATAGCACCTCTCCTTTTGACGGGCTTAGGAGATAACCCTTACAAAACACTCTTACCCCTCTCTTGGACTAGAATACTCTTAAGACTTAGGGAAGATTTGACACACTTTCAAGAGAGTTTCCCCCTTCCTTTTTTCAGTTCTAGATACCCTCTAAACTCTGAATGAGTGGGGTATTTATAAGCCTCAAAGTGATTCAAATTTGGAGCCCAAACTTGGAGCCAAAATTTGAACCTTTTTGAGTTTCTCGATGCTATCAGTACTGGCAGACTAACACAGCCAGGTGGTGCTACTGCCTGGCTTTCCAGGCACCAGGCAGTGCTACCACCCCAGCCAGGTGGTGCTACCGCCTGGCTTTCCAAGCACTAGGCAGTGCTACCGCCCATCGTGCTACCGCCCAGCCAAGAATTGGGCGATGCCACCGCCAAAGACACAATTGGCGGTGCTACTACCAGTCTTTGGATTCTGCTTTTAGGGCCAAACACTTTGGCCCAAACTAAGGCCCAATGGCCCCTACTTTAGGTTAAAGGATTAACACCTAATCCTAACCCAAATTAAGGTGCTAACTACGAAATTAAAAACATTCCTAAGCTATTACAAAGTTCGCATGTCAAGTCTTCTTCCGTCGAGCTTCCGGTGAACTTCTGGCAGTCTTCCAACGATCCCTCGGAAACCATTCTGCGGACTCCCAGCAAGCTTTCGGACTCCACGATGATTTTGGCGAGTTCCCTCGAGCTTCTTTGGCAAGCTCCAATCTTTCTTGGCAAGCTCCGCGAACTTCCAACCAACCTTCCGGCGAACTTCCGAAAACCCTTCGGCAAGCTCCCTACTCGTTCTCGGCCGGTTTCGACAGCACTCCCAATGAATCTTCGGACTTCCATCGAACACTCGGACTCCTAATGATCCATCACACTTCACTTCGGCTCTTTGTTTCACTTTACGTCTTCATCCTTATCGTAGTTACTCCTGCACACACAAACACCAAACACTCTACTTCGATCTAGACAGTTATTACAATGCGAATTGACAATCAGTTGCCCAGCACGTCATTGGTTGGCACTTCGTCCAATCCTTCGGCACATCGCCCTCTCTTGCGGCTTGTTGCCCAATCGTCGGTTGACCTCCGCAACCCTGATATCCATGGCGCAACTCCGCACTTCTTGGCCCGATGCCCGACGTCCGAAGCCTCCTGCCGATAGTCGACTGAACCTCCGGCTCGACATCCAATATCCTAACATGATCACCTCCAGCGCAACGTCAATTCCTCCAGCGTCAACTGTCTAATCCTGATCGATAGTAGACCTGCGTAACTCAAAATGCAATTAGACCACAAATCACAATCAATTAGTTTCATTATCAAAATCCGAGATTCAACAGATACTCCCTCTCTACCTCTATGCTCTAAGTGTGAACACTTAAAAGCAATAAAAAATAAGAATTTGCTACTTAAAAAGACCCTAAATAAGTTTAAGGTCAGTAGCAAGGGCTTAGACATGATCCTTGCAAACAAGGGTCACGTCGAAAAAAGTAGTGCAATTGGATTCATGAGTGGATCTCACTAAACTCCAACCACCTTCATTAAAGGACCCACACTACATGTATCATCTCATTTGAAATGCAACTTTTGTTGCAAATCTAGACATGTTGCTTACAAATGTCCGTATAAGAAACTTAGCCCATATAGGTTAATTTGAGTTCCTAAAAGAACAATAAGGAACTCATTGAACAATGACAAATTTAGTAGATCAATTTTTGAGGCACTCAAGTTTAAATGGGTACCTAAAAATCATCCTCTTTTGTAGATACATTCACCCACACAAGCTAGGAGCAAGAGATGGTACTTTGATAGTGGATGCTCAAGACACATGACCGGAGATCCATTTCAATTCTCTAAGCTCACTTGCCAAGATGAAGGGTATGTCACCTTCGGAGACAACAACAAGGGTAAAATCATTGGCAAGGGAACTATATATAACAAATTAAGTTTTTCAATTGATAATGTGTTATTGGTAGATGGTTTAAAGCATAATCTTTTGAGCATTAGTCAATTATGTGATAAGGGATATATTGTGAAATTTGAATCTAATGCTTGCATCATTGAAAAACCACACAACAACACATCTATGATTGCACTAAAATAAAATAATATCTACACTATAAACATTGATGATCTTAGTAATGAAATGTATTTTTCAGTTTTGAATGATGATGTTTGGCTTTGGCATAGGAGATTAGGTCATCCGAGCATGAAACTAATCACTCAAATCACATTTAAAGGACTTATAAGAGGTATTCCCGATATAAAGTTCATTAAAGATAAAGTATGTGATGCATGTCAACTAGGAAAATAAATAAAAACTAGCTTCAAACCAAATAATCAAATAAGCACCTCTAGACCATTACAAATGATCCATATGGATTTATTTGGACCAATTGACACAACGAGTCTAGGAGGTAGCAAATATGTGTTTGTCATTGTAGATGACTATAGTAGATACACTTGGACCTATTTCTTGGCTCACAAAAGTGATTGTTTTAAATATTTTTTAAAATTTTGTAAACTTGTTTAAAACGAAAAGGGTTTCATGATTTCATCGATTCGGAGTGATCATGGTGGTGAATTCCAAAACCATGACTTCCAAAATTTTTATAAATCTAATGGATATAACCATAACTTCTCTACTCCGAGGAATCCTCAACATAATGGAGTAGTAGAAAAAAAGAATAAAAAATTACAAGAAATGGCAAGGACTATGTTAAATGAACATAGCTTGCCCAAATACTTTTGGGCCGAAGCTATTAATACGGCTTGCTATGTCATGAATAGGGTTCTAGTAAGACCATCTCTATCCAAAACCTCTTATGAGTTGTGGAATAACAAAAAACCAAATGTTTCTTATTTTAAAGTTTTCGATTGCAAATGCTTTATCTTGAATGAAAATGATGCCTTAGGAAAATTCGATGCTAAATCCGATGAAGGCATCTTTCTTAGTTACTCTTCTATTTCTAAAGTCTTTCGTGTTTTCAACAAAAGAACCTTGGTTATAGAAGAGTCTATTCATATAGTTTTTAATGAAGTTTCCGAATTTAAGAAAAATAATTTTGATGATGATCTTGGTTTGGATGGTTTGAATTTGAATGAACCCTCTCCTCAAAATAGCAACTTAGATACATCTTCTTTCCAAATTTTCTTACCTAAGGAATGGAAGTATGTAGATGCCCATCCAAAGGAGTTAATTATAGGAGACACATCAAAAGGGATTCAAATTTATTCCTCTTTTAAGAATTTTTGCGCCAATGCCACTTTCCTTTCTTAAATTGAACCTAAGTGCATTAACGAAACCTTAAAATATGATTCTTGGGTTATCGCAATGTAAGAGGAATTGAACCAATTTGAGAGGAATGAGGTGTGGAAGCTTGTTTCTAGACCAAGTGACTATTTAGTTATAGGTACTAAATGGGTATTTAGAAACAAGTAAAATAAATTTGGTATCGTGGTTAGAAACAAGGCTAGGTTATTGGCCAAAGGTTTCAACCAAGAAGAAGGTATTGATTACGAAGAGACCTTCGCTCCTATGGCAAGATTAGAAGCCATTAAGATGCTCCTTGCCTATGCTAGTAGTAATAATTTTAAATTATTTCAAATGGATGTCAAAAGTGCATTCTTAAATGGTTTTATTTCTGAAGAAGTGTTTGTTGAACAACCACCCAATTTTGAAAACTCTCTTATTCCTAATCATTTGTTTAAAATGACTAAGGCTCTCTATGAGTTAAAACAAGCCCCAAGGGCTTGGTACGAGAGGCTTAGTTCTTTTCTTATTTCAAATAATTTTACTAAAGGTAAGGTCGATACTATATTATTTATTAAATATTTTAAAAATAATTTTCTTATTGTTCAAATTTATGTTGATGATATTATCTTTGGTTCTACAAACGAATCGTTATGTGAATTATTTGCCAAGTGTATAAACCAAGAGTTTAAAATGAGTCTAATGGGTGAACTAACCTTCTTTTCAGGATTACAAATTAAACAACTTAGTGATGGTATATTTCTTAGTCAAACCAAATATGTTTTAGAATTATTAAAATAATTTAATATGGATGGTTCAAAAGCCATCAACACTCCTATAAGTACCTCCATTAAGTTAGACATGGACGAAAGTAGAGAAAGTTTTGATCAAAAAATATATAGGGGAATGATAGGTAGTTTACTTTACCTCATTACTAGATTGGATATCATATTTAGTGTAGGACTTTGTACTTGATTTCAAGCTAATCATAAGTTGTCTCATTTTAAAGCCGTTAAAAGAATCATTAGATATCTTAAAAGAACTCCTAATCTAGAATTATGGTATTCAAAATTTAATAACTTTGATTTAATAGCTTATGCGGATGCCGATTTTGGTGGATGTAGAATAGATAGAAAAAACATATCTGAAACATGTCAATTTTTAGGACATGCACTTGTTTCTTGGACTTCTAAGAAATAAAATTCGGTTGCACTATCTACAGCCGAAGCCGAATATATAGCCGCAAGTATATATTGTGCATAAGTTGTTTGGATGAAAAATACTTTAGAACACTATGGAATTCATTTAAAGAATATTCCTATAAAATGTGATAACACAAGTGCTATTTGTTTAACCAAAAATCCTATTCAACACTCTAGAACTAAGCATATTGTCATTAGACATCACTCTATACGAGATCATGTCAATAATAATGATGTCATTCTAGAATTTATTGATACAAAACACTAATTAGTGGACATCTTCACAAAACCCCTAAATGAAGAACAATTTGACTTCATTAGAAGAGAATTAGGCATGCTAAATTGTCCTAATGCATGAAGATGTATGTTCCTTTTTCAAAAATTTTCAACCTCGATTTACATAATCTCAACTTGATATTATTTTTGGATTTTGGATGGCATCTTTTCGATATCATATTTTGAATGAAGCTCTCATTTTTATCCTTCGATCGTAACATTTTGGTTCTCCTCCTTCTTCGATTGATGAAGATCATGCCTTTTGATGAAATATTAAAATTGGTTTTATACTCCTACCTCTATTGGAATGATTAAATAAATTTCATGATTTTTGTATCATTTGAAGTTTAATGTCATGAAATTTTTGTATAATGATTAAGCTCTCAAGAGTTTATTATACTCTCTTCAGACTTTATTTAACTCTTGATCTTTTATGACTTGATTATTTTTTCTTTTCCTCCACCTCATGAGAATGCCAAGTTGAATCTCTCTCTATGAAACTTTTGATGTTGATGCGCTGCACTTTATAAATGCCTAAGTTGGACTTTTTCATGAACTTTATCATGATCTTTCATGAATTTTTTTTTACATGAGCTCTTATTAGTATATTTGACGAATGACTAAATGTTTGATGAATGGCTTCAATGATCTATATTTTCAATTTATAATTTTATGTTTGAATTTTCAAAATTGTATCTTGAACCTCTTTCATGTATGAATCCTTCATAACTTGATCAATTTTCGGATTTCATTGACATGAATAAAAATGATCAAATCATTTTTTGGATTTATCCATCTCGGATGACATATTTTGCATTATGTTCAACTCGATTTCTAAGCAAATATTAGCCTCATGTATCATATGTTTTTGATATGTTTGATAAATGATATGCATCATGATACCTCATGATGACTATTTTTATAATTCACCTCCTTTTTGTTGATGACAAAGGAAGAGAAGTAATAATGAATGATTAAAAATCTTAATGTTTTGGTATCATGTATGTTATACCTAAAGTGATGTTGATTTGTTGTGATTGTGCATATTGTACTTTGATGATTTGAAATTATGATGCACAATGTATGAAATCTTGATATAGTATGTTATATATGATTGAAATTGTTTCACTCAAATTCAAAGGTTATTATTTCTTTTGAATTCAAGTTTACCTTATTTCGATATGGCATATAGATAGGGGGAGTTGAGTTTAACTCCATCAATTGGTTATCTAATCTATGCTTTGAGATAAGTGATTCAGGACTAACCTTGATCAAAAGAGGCAAAACAATTAAAGCAAGAAGAATCAAGTGTTGGGCCGGAGTCAAAGTTCAAGCATTGGGTCGGAAGAATCGGACAATGCACCGAGAATGGATGTTGCAGGAGTCAACATGCTAGTGGATCAGACACTACACTGAAGGTTTGGATGATGTGCCGAAAGTTCACCAGGAGAACTAATGACATACTAGATAACTTAGATTTATAGCTTGTAATTGTTTATATCTTAATGGTCGATAGTTAGGTCAAAATTGAGTTGGTTTTGGGTGAAATCATACCAACTTAACTAGGGGCCAATTAGGCCTAAATTATAATTGTAGGTGGTGGTACCACCCAATAGTAAAGCTGCATCTGTACCACTCCAGGCTAGCAGTAACACCACCAAAACCTCTGTTTTTGAGGTTCTGCGGGTAGTGGCACTACCCAATGCAGGCGGTAGTACCGCCCGTATCCGAAAGATACGAAAATTTAAATTTTGGCTATGTTTTTGAAGCCATTTGGGGTCTATAAATATCTTACTCATCTTTGCAAGGATTACACAAGAAAAATTAAGCTAAAACTCTAGTGAATTAAGTTGCAATCTTGAAAAAGTCTTGAGTGTTCTCTCCCTCCTCTTGAAAAGTTTAGAAGTTTGTCTAAGGGAGGTGTGAGACTTGTAGAGGTTATCTCCTAAACCTTTGAAAAGGAGACAGAGTTATAAAAGGGTGGTTGATCTTCACCCATTGAAAGAAGATCATTAGTGAAAGCTAATGACCTCAACGAATGAGGAATCGGGAGTGGACGTAAGTCGGAGGACCGAACCATTATAAAATCAGTTTGTGCTTCTTTTCTTGCAATTTACATTTCTGCAAATACTTTACCTTATTGTAATAATTCAAATCCTTCTCTTTCACTTACGAATCTTTAAGTTAAAATGCAATCGAAGTTGGTTTTCATTGAAATGTGATTCTTCTCGAACGAAGTTTTTTAAAATCATACAAATCAATGTTTTTAACTACTGCACTAATTCACCCCCCCCTCTTAGTGCCACTCTATATCCTAATATGTTGGGAGTTCAAGAATCCACCGAAAGTCTGAAGGATCGTCAGAAGTGCTGTCGGAACCAGCCGAGAATGAATCGAGGGCTTGTCGAAGGTTTCAGAAGTTCGCCCGAAAGATCATCGGAGGTTTGCGGAGCTCATCGAGAAGGTTCAAAAGCTTGCCAAAAATTCGAGGAACTCACCATAAAGTTCGAGAGCCTATTGGGAGTTCGTCGGAAGAAATCCGAGGGTGTGTCGAAAGTCCGCTGGAAGTTCGTCAGAAGCACGCCGGAAGAAAACTCAACATGTCGGTTTAGTTTTTGCTTAGAATATATTTTCAATTTTGTAGCTAGCATGAAATTAGGGTTAGAATTAGGTGATAATTCTGATTAACCCTAGTAGGGGCCAATTGGGTCTTAATTGGGTTGAATTGGGTCAGATTCAGGGCCCATTCTATAGTGCTGGACTAGGTCTGGCGGTGGCACCGCTAGACAGGGGCGGTGGCACTATCCCGGGAATAAGTCCCTAGGCAGTCTGGGCGGTGGTACCGCCAGTCCAAAGAGTCCAAGGACCCTGTCAGGAGGTAGTACCATTAGACTAGGCGGTGGTACCACCAGATTGGGTGGTGGTATTGCCCAATACACTGACAGAGCAGGGTCAACTAGTGGTGGTACCGCTAGTATCTGAAAATCCAGGATGTGACTCTTTTTGCCTTCAATTCTGAAGCCAATTGAGTCTATAAATATCCCTCTCTTCTCAGCTAGCTATGCACTTTTGAGAAGTGAAAAAACCTAATTTAAAGCTATAACAAAATTGTATTCGATAGCTTGAGTATTCACCTCCCATGTTTTACTTTGTCAAAATTCTGTAAGAGTGTGAACCACCTATACAAGTTTGTAAGAGGGGTACTTGGTCCCTCCCCTTCAAGAAGATTTGATAGTGGAAGTTGGAAACCTCATCGGAGGAGGTTTCGGAAGTGGACGTAGGTCATTTGACCAAACCACTATATATCGCTACGTACTACTCTAAATGTGTGAGTTTTAATTGCTGCATCTTGTTCTTTACTTAGTTGCAAATCTTTCAATCTTATTCTCTCTACTCTCAATCGCATTCTCACTAATCACTTTGCTCAAATCTCATTCGTCCGACGAAAATTTTTCTTCGAACAACTATTTCCGAAATCAGTTTCAAATTTATGGGTTTTATCTGCTGTACTAATTCACCCCCCCTCTTAGTACCACTCAAATCCTAACAATTGGTATTAGAGCTTGATCATTCTCATTTGGTTTAAAACTCAAGAGAGATGGCTTATTCCGGCATGCATGAGGGTCATTCCATTACACGTCCGCCTATGTTTAATGGGTCAGATTATAACTATTGGAAGACTCGTATGCAGATTTTCCTTATTTTCATTCATTTTGAACTTTGGAATATCATTGAAAATGGATTTCAAAAATCTTCTCTTCCAATAAATGAATGGAATGAATCGGAGAAGAAGGCTTTTGCTCAAAATGTAAAGGCTATGAATGTCTTGTTTTGTGCACTTGATAAAAATGAGTTTAATCGTGTTTCGATTTATCAATCAGTTTTTGATATTTGGCACACTCTTGAAATCACTCATGAAGGTACTAGCCGAGTGAAAGAGTCCAAAATCAATCTTTTGGTCCACTCTTATGAATTGTTTCGGATGAAACCAAGTGAGTCCATCGGAGATATGTACACCTATTTCATGGATGTCATCAATGGACTCAAAGCACTTGGTAAAGGTTTTTCTAATTTTAAACTTGTAACAAAAATTTTAAGATCCCTTCCAAAGAATTGGGATCCAAAAGTTACGATCATTCAAGAGGCCAAAGACCTTAAAAATTTTCCTCTCGAAGAATTTATTGGGTCTTTAATGACCTACGAAATGATATGCCATGCTCATGATGAGCTAGAGAACCCCATTCCAAAGAATAGGAAGGATATGACATTGAGAACACAAGAAGACCACTTGAAGGAATCTTCAAGTGATGAGGACCTTGATAATAAAGTTATACTCTTAACTCAAAAATTCAAAAAAATTATAAGAAAGAATAAATTTAAAAATGATACTAAAAATAAACTTGAACCCAAAAAGAACCAAGTTATATGTTATGAATGCAAGAAACTGGGGTACTTCAAAAGTGAATGCCCCCAAGCCAAGAAGAAGCAACCAAAGGTCAGCCTCCCTGACCTCCCACGATCCCTTAGGACCTGCAAAAGAGAAGACGAGTCAATGAAAGCGCTTCACACGGGATCCACAAGCCACTCTTTCAGCAAACACTTTATAAACAATGCAAATTCCAACCATGGACATCACAAGCTCAGAACGGTTGCACAACAAAGGCATAAATTGGTCCACTACAGATCGAAATCTAGTACAAGTATCCACATGACACAAACTCTCTGTACAAGCCAACAATGGCTGCCAAACTCACACAAATAGAGGCATTTCGCCTTTGGCAAGCCCTTTACAAGCTTTATAAGTTGGAACAAACTAAAAAGGGACATGGGCATGCATAAGCATTACACCGAACAAGCCATTTATGAAATGTCCGTGACATTCTCCCTCACTTATTCCTTCGACATCCTCATCAAAGCCTTTGCTAACGCTGCAACTTCTTTTCTTTGTTGGATCTTCGATTTTCTACTCCTACTGTGATGTGCCCCTTGGCTCCCAATTGTTCTCCGCTTGTTGTTATTGAGTCGTCGAACTTTAATCCGCCATACTACTTCAACTCGCTAATGACTCTGACTCTGGTGTGGGGTTGGCAGAGTTGTGCTGATCCTTGCTGGTTCTTGCGGATTCATCTGATGAAGGGAAAAGACCATCTTTGATATGCGCTAGTCTTCAAATTCTTCTTGTCTCTTGAATTGGATAGATGCTTATTGGAGCTTTAACGAGCATCGCCTCGCAACCTTTAAAGTTCTCAGGTCCTTCCTCCGTAAAATTTGCCCATCGAATCTTCTTCCACTTAGTTGTCTTGCCCAAGTAGGTTCGCATCACTTCCGCCTTCGATTGGCATTCAATTGGGAAATGAAGCGAACAATCTACTATCAGTAGCACTGATCACCATTGGTGAGGACTTAACAACTGTTGTCTTCCATTAGTCTCTTCGAAAGGTCTTCAAATTTGTGCAGAGTTCCTCTGCTAGATAACTAAGAGAGCTGGGGTACTCAGTTTTGCCCATTCTCTTGGGAGTTGAGAAGGCAAATGTTACTTGACTTTGCCCGCCTCCTTGAGGTTATACTTCGTGCGTCAAGATGGTTACTAGACTTCGCCTGCTCTTAGCTCACACTTCCGAAGCACTTGAAGTATTTGCAATCCTTGCACTGAGTCAGCTACTATGATTCGCCTTCTCATTGTCATTGAACTTCTGGAATGCAAGAAGTTATCACTCCAACTTGGAGTAAGTCTCCGATAGATTTGGTCGCCTTTGGGATTGTACTGCCTTCTCTATCATTTCTGCTGTCGACTCCTCTAAGTAGCAAAGGTATAGCACCACATACTGCCTACTCCGATCCTTGGTCATGCACTCTTACATCGACCCGAAGTCCTTCACTCATGGCTATCTTGATGAAAAGTCTATTGACACCGGTCTTACGAAGTTCTCTGGCCTTTGCCCTTCAGCCTTGTCTTAGTACATGGAGTTTGCCAATGCGTTCTCCTCCTCCATGGCCCATATCACGACCAAGCGCTCTCCCTCTATGAGAGCAAGGGACCGTTGACTCCCCGGAAGTCCTACCTCTGCGGTACCATGGCACTACTATCCATTGTCTCGCATCTGCGTCCCTTCTTCACAATCGGTAGATCTGCCTCTGCGGCACTACGGCACTCCTCTGAGTCCACCTTTAATCTAATTGATGATTGATCTTGGGTAGCTGAGTCCCTCTGGACTCGTCATTGCTTCCTCGCCCTATTTCGACCACCTGCTTTGACACCTCTGCGTTCTCTGAGCAGTTCCACTTGGTCATTGGAAAGACAGACTACAACTCCCATGTATGGCCACTGCCATTCATGTTGTAGGGTTTGCACTGCTTCTGTTCTCCTTAGCTTCATTGGTCATAACGTTCGCTTACTCGGCCTTATCCTCTAACTTGCCGGGCTTCCTTAAGCGAATATGAGCTCTGAAGCAGTCCAACTCTTCAACCGCTCCGATCATACCTCTGCATGATCTAGTCCCCCCCATGGGACACACTGGTACTTGCATCTGAACTTCTTCCTCGATAGTGCATAGCCCCCATAAGCTGATGCCTAAGGTTTTCATTCAATGCAGCATTCGATGCACACACGGACGACCCACCTCTGCGGTACCATGGCATTCACTACTTGAATCCATAGCTCTTCTTGCCATCGTGTTGTTCACCGAAGTGGAGCTCTCAGTCGCGCTCCTGATCATACCTCTACATGATCTAGTCCCCCCCCCCATGGGACTTACTGTGTGTGTCAACTTGCCACGAACCATTCCACCACGATCCGCTGCATCATGTCGCCTCCTGGTGACATCTCCTTGCATTCTGATCCCTGTGGTATGAACTCGAACTGCAATATCTCTATGTGTGGACTCCGCCAACACATCGCAGGGCCTTAGCCACCTTCGATTCTGTTCGCTCCTTTGGCAATCGACCTTCGTCCACCCACTCTTGGGTCACACTCGGACGAAGCCATCCACTCTTGGGTCACACTCGGACGAAGCCTAGCTCTAGGATAGTCCATCGCCTAGCAGCTCCTCTGAAGTCCCCTAACTTCATTGAAATTGGTGCACCATTGTTTGGATCCTGGGCCTCTGCCCCTACCAGCATAATCTCCACTGCACACTGCTTTCCTTATGGCAACTCAAATAGTAACACTGTGGCATATTCTTCAAGAGTAACTACCTCTGCATGCTCCTGCCCCATGCCAAGGCCTTCTGACACCAACTTTGCCTCTGCAAACTGTGTCACCTTAGTTCCTCCACCAAATGCTTCATCGAGATAAGGTGCATGTGCCTCAAAGCTCCCTTCATCTTCGGCACCATGCAAGATGAGTCTGCTCCATCAGAATAAAGAACTCCTGGAATGACATGATCCTACTCCTGTCTCTACAAGAGTCCATGTCCTTGACCTCTGTCTAAGGAAAGCTCTAAGCCTCCGCTCTATATTTTATCTTCTGTGCCAACTCCTTTCATGTGGCTTGGGTACATCACCAAGTTACCCCCAAGTTGCTCTGCTTCTCGATTTGCATTGCATTAATGGTGGCCGTCGCGCCCACCATTCCACGGGTCAGCCCTCTGCTGAGTCTGATCTCCCTATCGGCTCCAGTGTGCCTTCACTCTGTGTTGCCTTGGGTCGCTCCCCCACTTGATCTCGCTCTGCATCCACCAACGCATCACCACTTGCAAGATCATGCGATGACTCCTCGCTGCTTACTCGATCTATCGAGCTTTGTCTTGAGGTACTCCTCAACCGATGCTGTTCATTGTACATGATTCTCCCTCTGGAGAATCGGGACTTATCCCTCTTGGATATCTGCCCCATTGGAGCAACTTCTCTCTTCGCATCCTTCCCTCTGGAAGTTTAGGAGACCACCATCCCCTTGGACTACTTCACCTTTGCTGAACAACCTGTGCCCAATTCTACTTTCGCAAACGCACTTGCTAGATTGCGACACTTCACCAATATAGCTCGCACTGCACCCCTCTGGGTCTAGCAACATGCTAAACCTGCTGCACACTTCAGACTCTCACGAAAGTATCCTGCACATGCCAAAGAGAGTTTCAATGCTCCATGGCGCCGACCTTCGGCTGCCTTGGGATGGCCACGAACAATCCATCGTTTGCATGTAAGGCCTTGCATGAGTATCGAATTCCTTGAGTTTGCAACTCCCCTCACCTTTGTGAGCTTTTGCACAACTCTTTCAATCGTTGAACAACCTACTCCACCTTGCACGGTCTCATCCTTTGCCAAGCACTCTGCTTGCCTCGAGAACCGTCAAGTTTGGGTGCCAGCGTCGAGCCACTGCTCGAACTCAGCCATCCCGCCCTTTGTACGCTATGCAATTCTTCTTAGCTTATTGTCCTCATGGTATCTCTTGCGCGAAGGGTTGGCCATTCTTCTGAATGCCATACTTGGATGCCCGCTCCTCTGAGTGACTCCCTCCCCTACAACTCCAGGTCCGTTTCCCAAACGGTCGAGCATATTGGCTGCCCTCAACGCAGCCCAGCTAGGTCCCCAACGCTTGCATGCTAAGTGTTTCTAAGTGGGCTTGTCCTACTCTGATACCATCTGTCATAGACTTAGTTGGTTTTGCCTAAACAATGTGGCACCATTGCATGTCAATCCACAAAGGTCAGCCTCCCCGACCTCCCACGATCCCTTAGGACATACAAAAGAGAAGACGGGACAACGAAAGTGCTTCACACGGGATCCATAAGCCACTCTTTTAGCAAACACTTTATAAACAATGTAAATTCCAACCATAGACATCACAAGCTCAGAACGGTTGCACAACAAAGGCATAAATTGGTCCACTACAGATCGAAATCTAGTACAAGTGTCCACATGACGCAAACTCTCTGTACAAGCCGACAATGGCTGCCAAACTAACTCAAATGAAGGTGTTTCACCTTTGGCAAGCCCTTTACAAGCTTTTAAGTTGGAACAAACTAAAAAGGGACATGGACATGCATAAGCATTACACCGAACAAGCCATTTACGAAATGTCCGTGACAAGGCGGTAGTACTGCCTACAGTCCGAAATTTCAGATGAGACCCCTCTTTGAGTGGGATTTTTGAATCCCAAAAAGCTCTATAAATACCCCTTTACTCCTAGCTGGTTGAGGGATCTTTGCAGTATTAAAATTGAGTCTAAGCTATAGCAAATTTCTGCTTTCATTTGCTCAAGTGTTCTCCTCCTTTCTTCTCATTGTAAAAATCCTGTAAAGAGAGGGAACCTCTTGTAAAAGGCTGTAAAGGGGTGTTTGGTCGTTCCCCTTCAAGAGACTTGGTAGTAGAAGTTAGGAGCCTCATTGGAGGAGGCTTCTGTTAGGATCTAAAAGGCACTAAGAGGGGGGGGGGGTGAATTAGTGCAGGAGATTAAAATGGTACTTTTGAAACCGATTTTACAAAAACACAAGTTTGTAGGAAGATTTCGATTTGACGAAAGAAAACTTGAAAGTAATTACGTGAGTAAAGGAAATAGCAAGGAACTAAACAACTTGCAGCTAAGTAATGAAATGATTCAAAAATATAAACACTCACACATTCATGAACACAATGATGTATAGTGGTTCGGTCAAATGACCTACATCCACTCTTGAAGCCTTCACGATGAGGCTCCGCTCTTCCACTAACAAATCCTTTGAAGGGGAAGGACCAAATACCCCTTTTACAACCCTTTACAAGAGGTTCACACTCTTACAAGATTTCTCAAAAACAAGGAGGAGGTGAACACTTAGAAAGAGACAAGAATTTGTTAGAACCCTCTGCGGATTCTAAGCTTGGGGTTGATCTCTATAGGGGATCGGCCTCCTTGGAACTCTATAGGGGTTCCTTCCTTCAAGTTGCTGCACAAAGGCTGCTAAAAGATTGATCTATTCATTGATTAAAGAGTATGAATACATGGCTATTTATAGGGCTTCTAAGCCCCAACTCCTAATAGGACTCTTACTTAAGACTCCTACTTCTAACCAACTTCTAATTAGGACTCCTTCTCTAGTTGGACTTCTACTTCTAATAGGACTCTCTTCCAAATAGGACTTCTACTTCTAATAGGACTCTCTTCCTAATAGGACTTCTACTTCTAATAGGACTCTTTTCCTAATAAAACTCTTACTTATAATAGGACTCCTTTCCTAATAGGACTTCTACTTCTAATAGGACTCTTTTCCTAATAGAACTCCTACTTATAATAGGACTCTTTTCCTAAGAAGCAACCTAACCCTAACCTAGCCGGCCTCTTCACCTCTTTAATAGGGGTCGGCTAGATAGGATTTACATGAATGCCTTTATCAATGAAACTAAATTAGGACTCTCATAGCTAGAGTCCTAACAGACCCGCCCTCTTCAAATCACCTTGTCCTCGAGGTGACGTTCCCATGAATTCTGGAAATTTGATCTTCAAGTCGTCGTAGTTCTCCCAAGTGGCATCTTCTGCTGGTAGGTTTGCCCAATGTATTAACACTTCATGGCAGGTCGTCGTCGTCGAGTCACGATTCGTCGATCAATAATGGCACTTGGTTGGGTCTGGAGCTCTCCTTGGGTAGTTATATTTGGTAGATGGCTTTGGGCTGTCTCGTGTTGTCCCAACTTGAGCTTCAAACATGATACATGGAAGACTGGATGGATTCGGGAGCTGGCGGGTAAGTCCAATCTATATGCTACTGCTCCGATGCGCTCCAAAATTTGGTAGGGTCCATAGAACCGAGGTGAAAGCTTCATAGACGCTCTGGTTTGGATTGATGTTTGCTTGTATGGCTGGAACCGTAGGAAGACCCAATCTCCTACTGAAAATTCTCTTTCGCCTTTGTGTTGATCATATTGCTTTGTTTCATCCTTGCTTGTCTGTAGTGTGAGATTATCTTTTAGCAACTTCAGCATTTTGTCTCTATCTTGTAGTTCCCTGTCTACTTGTTCTACTTTAGAGGTGCCCAACATATATTTTGGAATTACAGGGGGGCGGGTCGGCCATACATGGCCTCATAGGGAGTACATTTTGTGGAGGAATGATAAGTTGTATTATACCACCACTCGACCCAGGGAAGCCACTTTGTCCATTCTTTTGGTCGGTCACTAGTGAAGCATCTAAGGTATGTCTTCAAACACCTGTTCACCACTTCAGTTTGGCCGTCGGTTTGTGGGTGATATGCCGTACTCATCTTTAATTTAGTGCCTTGCATCTGGAATAACTCTGTCCAAAATTTGCTCATGAAGACCCTATCACGATCACTTACAATAGATCTCGGCATCCCATGTAATTTTACAATATTCTCCATAAAGGTTCGAGCAATACTAGAAGCAGTGTAGGGATTACGGATGGCACAAAAGTGAGCATACTTTGTAAGGCGATCAACCACGACAAAAATTGTACCTTTTCCTTGTGATGAGGGAAGCCCTTCGATGAAATCCATTGATATATCAGTCCATATTGATTCGGGATGGGTAGAGGTTGTAACTTTCCTGACTTGCCACTGTCTCACCTTTGTGTTGTTGACATATATCACATTGTGCTACAAATTCAGCAATAATATTTTTCATCCCTATCCAATAAAAATTTTGCTTAATTCTTTTATAGGTTCTAAGGAACCCGGAGTGCCCGGCACAGTGTGGAATGCATCTCTTGAAGGATGGTCTTTATGCAAGTAGAATTTGGCACAAGCACAATCGTCCTTTATATCGCAAGTCCTTTGAGTCCCAACTATAATGAGCCATAGAGCTTGGTGCTTCCTTTAATTTTTTTATGATTTTACTTGTTTCTAGATTATCTTGCCATTCCCTCCTAATATCCTCAAGGAAGTTGTTGGTCGGAAGTGAAACAAATTAAAAATTCAACTTGCTCGGGTAGCCGTGAAAGCGCATCTGCAACAACATTATCTTTCCCTTTTTTGTAAGTTATTTCATAATCATATCCAAGAAGCTTTGTTACCCATTTTTGCTGCTCAGGGGAAGATATTTTTTGCTCCAAGAAATATTTTAGGCTTTTATGGTCGGTCTTGATGTGAAAGCGTCGCCCAATTAAATCTGGTCTCCATTTGGACACCGCATGCACAATCGCGAGCATCTCCTTGTCGTAAATAGTCATCTTGAGGTGGGAAGGAGATAACGCCTTACTAGTTTACGCGAGGGGTCGGCCATCTTGCATTAGTACAGACACCAATTCCGCTCCGGAGGCATCGGCTTCAATAATAAAAGTCTTATCGAAGTCGGGTAATGCTAGTAATCGGTGTTGTTATCATTGCGACTTTAAGTTCGTCGAAGGCAATGGTGGCTTTGTCCGACCACTGAAAGCATCTTTTTTAGCAAGGAAGTAAGGGTGCACTGATCTTTCCATAGTCTTTCACGAACTTACGGTAGTAACTGTTAAACCAAGAAAGCCGCCAGCATGATTTTATGTTCCTCGGGGTTGGCCGCTCTGCATTGCTTCAATTTTGGAGGGTCCACTTTGCCACACCTTCCTCTGATATGATATGCCCAAGATATTCCACTTTTTGTTGAAGAAAGCTACACTTCGGTTTTTTGACAAAAGAACATGTTCTCATAAAATTATCAAAACAAGTCTTAAGTCTTTGAATATGACTTTCAAGAGAAGGGCTGTAAATAAGGATATCGTCAAAGAAAACTAGCACAAACTTTCAAGATAACTCCGGAAAATATCATTCATAAGGCTCTGGAAGGTGGAGGGAGCATTGGTGAGACCAAAGGGCATTACGAGAAATTCATAGTGACCGTTGTGCGTTCAAGCGCTTTTAGGTATGTCTTCTTCGCACACTCCTATTTGATGATACCCGATCGAAGGTCCAACTTTGTGAAGACTCGTGCTCCTTTTAATTCATCAAGCAATTCATCTACTACTGGAATAGGATACTTGTCCTTGACGGTTATGTCGTTGAGAGCTTGGTAATCAACGCACATTCGCCATGTTCCGCCTCTTTCTTTCGTCACGAGAGCACCTTTGGTGAAGAGTAGGGGCTGCAACTTGGCCGAATAACTCCTGTTTCAAGCATATCTTTTACAATCCTTTCTATTTCATCTTTTTGGAGATGTGGATACTGATATGGTCGAGTATTTGCTGGAGGTTTCCCTGGAAGAATCGGTATACGATGATCGTCTTGCGATTAGGAGGTAGGCTGCGTGGTTCGTCAAATATATCTGAAAATTCAGCAAGCAAGGGAAGTAGGTTTGGATCTTCAAATTTGGTTGGCTCTCCCTTAGGTTGCTGCTCAAGTTGTACCAAAAGCCGCTGCATGCTTTGTGCAAAACTTTCTCCATTCGTTGTGTGCAAATTGTTGTTACGTCGCCCCACGTTTCCGTCACAGATATCACCTGTTTCCCCTTGCTGTAAAATTTCATAATTAATTTCAAAAATTCCAGGAAACATCACCTAATGTCGTCAACCATTCGATGCCAAGCACGGCCTCATAATCATCGAGAGAGAAGGAAAAATCTGCAATTATCTCTTGGTCCTGCAGATGAATGCTTTCACCCGGGGGCATTTACGATCACACTTCAAAATTCGCCCATCTGCGACTTTAACATCGAACCTGCTGCAATTCTCAATAGGTAAGGCCATCCGGACAGCAACCTTGCTGTTCATAAAATTATTAGTGCTCCCGGTGTCAATAAGAACGGTGATTGGTTGTTGCTTTAGAAATCCTCCCACTTTCATTGTTTGCGGGTTTGCGTAACCGGCAAGGGCATGCATCATAATATCAATTGGCTGCTGTTCTTCATCTGTGACCTCTTCCTCAAGCTCCTGGACCTCCTCCTCCCTGTCTTCAAGAGGTTCAATCAATAGGAGGCGGCCCCTTTTGCAGCGATGATCGCGGTTCCACGGCTCGTCGCAATGCCAACAAAGACCCTTTGCTGATCGATCACGTAGTTCTTCTCTTGTCAATTTTTTGGGCAGCGAAGGATGGTTGGAAGCAGAAGGGGGTTTATATGTTGAGGTTCTAGGAGTGGTTCTCATCCTTCGAGAATCTTGGTTGAGTCGTTCTTCTTGTATTCGGGCAAAAGAAATCGCAGCCATCACGGTACGGGGCTGTCGTGCCTTAACTTCCCCTTTTATCTCTGACTTGAGTCCTTCGATAAATGTTCCTAACAATTGACGATCAGTCCAATCACGAGCAAGGTAAGATAGCTTCTCAAACCTAGTTTGGTACTCTTGAATCGTAGAGGTTTGTCGAATCTTTGCGAGTTGGCCGTCGATATTTTCATACTCCGTAGGTCCGAAACGGTTCAGCAGTGCATTCTTAAATTGATTCCATGTCGGAGCCCCCTGGTTATATTCCAGCCAATTGTACCATTGAATAGCATCTCCTTCAAGGTGGATGACAGCAATCTCCACCATAGCATTATCCGATGTTCGGTAGTAGCGAAAGTAACATTCTGCACGCGAAATCCACCCCGCCGGGTCTCCTTCTTCCCATCGTGGGAAGTCCACCCTCATGCGTGGCTGTAGCATGTCCGAGGGCTGTCCCTCCTTCTCTGGGGTCCTTTCTAAATTCTCTCCTTGCTGTAGTTTGGTTGGACTCGATGGTTGTCCAATTCTGAATTCTGCAAACAAAGCACGCAATTTGTCTTCCAAGCGCGATTCAAGCCGTGATTCAATCCGAGATTCCCATGCTTCAAATTTGGCATCAATTGGATCTTGGGAAGCCATAGCATATGTCTGTAGATCAGAGATGCCCTTGTCTTTTTTCTGTTGATGGGTTAATGGCATGGGGTGGTGGAAGGTTCGGACAATGGATCGGTGATTGAAGGGTTCAGCTGTAATGGTTTACTGTTTTGGGTTGTGGTTTTTTATGCTGTTAGGGTTATAAAACTAGGTTATGATGGCTGCATCTTAAGGCTAGCAGGATGCCCTAAAGACGTCTTGGTTTGTGGCAGCAAGGTGGCTAGGGTTTGGTAGGTTACGGAGAAGAAAAAAGGACAAAGGTGCAATACTAGATTTTTCACCGAAAAAATTCCAACATTAAAGATGTAATTTTTTCCAGAAATTTTCAAAAGAGATTCAAGTAAAACTCAAAGGGGATCTACTGATAAGGAAGAGGTAATACTGTAAAAAATTTCGTAGGAAGAAACGACAACAAGAGGTTTGGCAAAATTGAGAATCACGGAGAGGTATTATAGCAGATTTTTACATCTAAAGTGTAGCAGATTGGACGTAAAAGATAAGTGGTTTTTATTGAGAATTTTTTGACAAAACCAAAGGGAAAACCACTATTAGGAAGTGTCAAAGCCGTCATAAAAATTTCATAGAGATTTGGATAGAAAAAAATGCAGTGGCAAGATCAAAAAGGCAGTGCTATGCGGCTGAAATTTTGCAGTGCGACTTTCGTTGTAAAGATGAAAACTTTATGACGAAAAGTTTTATGCAGCAATTATAGGAACGAATTTTTTTGGAGTTTTTGAATAAGGATAACTAAATTGCAGCAGCAGTAGGGTAGATAACCAGAACCTGTTGCAATTCAGGGGAAGATCCAAGGATGATCTACGGTGGTGGAGATGACGGCGGAATTCAGCGATGATCTTCTAAGCAATTGTGGGAATTGCTTTGCGTGGTTGTGGAGGGCTGGTGGATGGCTGTGGAAGGGCAGCGAGACGCCAAGAACGCTGCTCTGATACCAAGTGTTAGAACCCTCCGCGGATTCTAAGCTTGGGGTTGATCTCTATAGGGGATCGGCCTCCTTGGAACTCTATAGGGGTTCCTTCCTTCAAGTTGCTGCACAAAGGCTGCTAAAAGATTGATCTATTCATTGATTAAAGAGTATGAATACATGGCTATTTATAGGGCTTCTAAGCCCCAACTCCTAATAGGACTCTTACTTAAGACTCCTACTTCTAACCAACTTCTAATTAGGACTCCTTCTCTAGTTGGACTTCTACTTCTAATAGGACTCTCTTCCAAATAGGACTTCTACTTCTAATAGGACTCTCTTCCTAATAGGACTTCTACTTCTAATAGGACTCTTTTCCTAATAAAACTCTTACTTATAATAGGACTCCTTTCCTAATAGGACTTCTACTTCTAATAGGACTCTTTTCCTAATAGAACTCCTACTTATAATAGGACTCCTTTCCTAAGAAGTAACCTAACCCTAACCTAGCCGGCCTCTTCACCTCTTTAATAGGGGTCGGCTAGATAGGATTTACATGAATGTCCTTATCAATGAAACTAAATTAGGACTCTCATAGCTAGAGTCCTAACAGACTTTTCAAGACTAATCAAAGACTTTAACTTAAGATTTTTAACTCTCAAAAGGGTACCCTTTCAGTTGAGAAAAGGGGGGGTATTTATAGATCCAAAGTGGATTCAAATTTGGGCTCCAAATTTGAAATCAAATTGGAGTTCCCGGTTCTGGCGGTGTCAAAGGCGGTGCCACCGCCTATCAGAGGCGGTGCCACCGCCTGTGTTAGTCTGCTGACTGACACACAGGGGTGATACCCGACCTAGCTGAGGTGCTACCGCTGTGTCAGGTATGTGGGCGGTGCTATCGCCTAGGTCAAGGCGGTGCCACCACCCCAGGCTGGGCGGTTCAACCGCCTGGCCCATTCAGCCAAGGCTGAATGGGCCCTTTTTAAGGCCCAACTCGGCCCAATAGAGGCCTGGTTGGCCTCCACTGAATTTAGGCAGGATTTTTTCTAAATCCTTGCTCTACTCAAGTGCAAACTACGAACTTAAAAACATAACTCAAAGTGATTTGACCCGACACTCTTCAAGTTAACTTCCGGCGAGCTTTACGGTGAGATTCTAGTAGCCTTTCGATGCTTCCTTCGGATTGCTTCCAGCGGACTCCTAGCATACTCCCAGATTGTATGGCGAGCTCAGCGAGTCTTCGGCTAGCTTCCGAATCTTCCCGGTAAGTTTCGCGAACCTTCGACGATCTTTGCGATGAACTTCCGAAAACTTCGGCAAGTCCCTGATTCGATCTTGGATGGTTCCGGCAACACTTCCGACGATCTCTCGGTCTTCCGATGAATTCTTGAACCCCCGACGGACTTGACCTCGGTAAATCGCTTTATGTTTTCTTCCCATCGTAGTTGTTCTTGCACACTTATCTCGACAAAGTAGATTAGAACAAATATTTCACCAATTGACTTTATCATCACAATCCGAGATTCAACAATCTCCCCCCCTTTTTGATGATGACAATCAATTGATGATGGAGTTACTCTTAACTCCCCCTATCTATATGCCATAGATAATAAAAATTTACTTGAATTCAATTTCTGAATTCAACACAATAAGTTTAATATATGAAAGAAAAACTTCATGATTTACTTAATGATGACAAAGTCGATGTATGGACATTCATCATTAAGATGTCAAATAGGTATCAAATGATATCAATGAAGTATATACAGTAGAAACATAATATCAAGAACCTAAATAAGCATTTTAAGCATATAACTTGCAATAACTTGTAAAGCATGGGAAATGCATATAACTTTCAACGTATGGCAATTGCATTCACATATTATTTCTCCCCCTTTGTCATCAACAAAAAGGAAAAGAGGGATTCATATTATGAGTGCACATCCAAATATATGTAACAATAAAGGATGTCCGAAAAATATCACAAATGTGGAAAAGTAAATCATTCAGAAATCCAAATATCATTCCATAGTGCCCAAGAAGATGTAGTGAAGATAATACAACATATATGACAAAGCTGCATAGATGTCAAATTTGCACACAAGTTTACAACGTTCAAAAAGAAAGTACAACAAACTACTCCTCAGGAGGAATGCCAAAGTGCCTATACATGTGATCTATCTTTTGGTTCATCTTTCGCATTTCTTTCAAAATTTCAATTTGTTGTAATTTTACTTCATTTAACTCTCTCATGATCGGATCGTCAGAAGGTGGAGCTGAAGCTAGTACTGATGGAGCTGCATCAAAAGGATCAGGAGGAGGAGATTCACTTCCCCTAAAGACTAGTGTTTCGGGATGGTCTACTGGTGGGGGAGGTATATCACTTCTCCTAGGTTGTCTAACCCCTATTCCATGCTCGAATGTACACCTAAGTCGCCTAAGTAGTTTCACGTCAATGATGTTAAATCTGTCCACTTGTATTACTTCTTCATCAGGTGGAATGCAAATATTATGGGCATGTAATAGTTTAGTTATTAATCCTCCATATGGTAACATTGATCCTTTAGAAAGAACTTCTATCATGTGCTACCGGATTAGGTATCCAAAACAAAAATTCTGTCTGGTCATGATCCAATATATGGTACCTAACTCAGTGAAACTGATCTCATCATGATGAAACTGTTTAGGAATGATAATGCTTACAAGAATGTTTTGTAAAATTTTAGAGTTAAAAGGTAACAAATGTTCACAACTCTTGGGGATTATGCCTAAGTTTGGATTTGCAAACACGGTTTCTAAGGCTTCAGAGTGAGTGGCACCGATTGTGTCCATGTCCCATTTCCCTCTAAAATAACATCCTAACACTTTCTTAACAATTCCAATTAATGAGCATATAGTACTATCAAATATTTGGATCTCATTTCCTAGAAGATAAGTTGATAAGCCATCATCATTCACGCTTAAATTAGCATAAAATAATTTAATCAAGTGTGGATAAATAGGTTCAACAACTTGCAAAATGGGTAAGGCCTCTATGTCCGCAAACCACATGATAGGTTCTAGGTTCCCTAATTGATTCAAATCAACATATTTTCCTTTATGAATGGTTCTACAAACAAGTTCAGAAAATCTAAGGGAAGCTTCTTTTGATTTAAATAAAGATTGGTCAAATGAATCTACCTCCACCCTTTTTCCTTTGTCTCTTGATGATCTTTTAGGAGCCATTTCTATTTAGGATAGATCAATAATCAATTGAAAGGAAGGAATTAAACTAGACAAGAAAAAGAGGAGAAAAATTTCAGTTTTTACCTTAGATTGTTCCTTTGAGAGGTAGGGAGCTTGAATCAAGGAAAGATCCCCTTCTTAGGCTTCTAGAGGGAAGGAATGATGCTTGGGAAGTTTTTAGAGGGGTGTAGAGAGGTGAGGAAGAGAGCTCTCGGGTTAGGGGGTGGTTCTACCGCCGGCCCTAACTCACCCCTTATATAAGGGGTGTTCGGGCGGTACTACCACCCCAGCAGGAAGTTCTACCACCTGGGGCTGACTACCCAGGTGGTGCCACCGTCGGATCTGGCGGTGCTACCGCCGGTAGCACAAAAATCCCATTTTTTTTTAATTTTTTTTTGAATTTGTTTTTAGAGATGGGATGAAGTCAAAAAGAATTCGATGAAAAGAAATCCAAGAGGAAAGATAAAAACTAAAAAGATTTGGAATCAAATCGATGAAAACTAAAATTTCAAGGAAAGATATCATATAATAAAGCTCACTTATTAGGACAATTTAACATGCCTAATTCCCTTCTAATAAAATCAAATTGTTCCTCATTTAAAGGTTTTATAAAAATGTCTGCTAATTGATGATTTGTATCAACAAATTCAAGGGTGACATCTTTGCTACTTACATGATCATGTATAAAATGATGCCTAATGTCAATGTGCTTAGTTCGAGAGTGTTGAATCAGATTTTTAGTTAGACAGATAGCACTCGTGTTATCACATTTTATAGGAATGTTTTTAAGTAAATTCCATAGTCTTCTAGTGTATTTTTCATCCAGATAACCTGTGCATAGCATGCACTTGTAGCTATATATTCGGCTTCTGTCATAGATAGTGCAACCGAATTTTATTTCTTGGAAGTCCAAGAAACAAGTGCATGTCCTAGAAATTGGCATGTTCCGGATGTGCTTTTTCTATCTATTTTACATCCACCAAAATCCGCATCTGCATAAGCTCTCAAATCAAAGTTATCGGATTTTGGATACCATAATCCAAGATTAGGAGTCCCTTTTAGATATCTAAGGATTCTCTTAACAACTTTGAAGTGAGATAGCTTAGGATTAGCTTGGAATCTTGCACATAGCCCTACACTAAACATGATATCAAGTCTGGTTGTAGTGAGATAAAGTAGGCTACCTATCATGCCCCTATAAGTTTTTTGATCAAAACTTTCTCCATTTTCATCCATATCTAACTTAGTGGAGGTGCTTATAGGAGTGCTAATATCTTTTGATCCATTCATGTTAAATCGTTTTAACAATTCCAATGTGTATTTTGATTGATTTAGAAATATACCATCACTTAGTTGCTTGAGTTGCAGTCCTAAAAAGAAATTTAGCTCTCCCATTAGGCTCATCTCAAATTCATCACTCATATTCTTAGCAAATGATTCACATAGTGATTTATTACTAGAACCAAAAATAATATCATCAACATAAATTCGAACAATAAGAAAATTATTTTCAAAATGTTTAATAAACAATGTAGTATCAACCTTGCCTTTAGTGAAATCATTTGAAATTAAAAAAGAACTAAGCCTCTCATACCAAGCCCTAGGGGCTTGTTTTAGACCATATAGAGCCTTAGTTAGCTTAAACACATGGTTAGGAAAAAGAGAGTTTTCAAATCTGGGTGGTTGTTCGACATACACTTCTTCGGAAATAAAACCATTTAAGAATGCACTTTTGACATCCATTTGAAATAATTTGAAATCATTACTACTAGCATAGGTAAGGAGCATCCTAATGGCTTCTAATCTTGCCATCAGAGCGAAGGTCTCTTTGTAATCGATACCTTCTTCTTGGTTGAAACCTTTGGCCACTAGTCTAGCCTTGTTTCTAACGATGATACCGTGTTCATCTTGCTTGTTTCTAAAGACCCACTTAGTACCAATAACTAAGTGGTCATTAGATCTAGGAATAAGCTTCCATACCTCATTCCTCTCAAATTGATTCAATTCTTCTTGCATTGCGATAACCCAAGAATCATCTTTCAAGGCATCAACAATGCATTTTGGTTCAACTTGAGAAAGAAAAGCGGCATGGGTACAAAAATCTTTGAAAGAAGAGCGAGTTTGAACCTCTTTCGATGCATCTCCTATAATTAACTCCTTGGGATGAGCATCTACATACTTCCATTCCTTGGGTAAGGAAGTTTGGGAAGAAGATGCATCCAAGTTGTCATTTTGAGGAGAGGGTTCATTCAAATTCAAATTATCAAGACCAAAATCAACATCAAAATCTTTCTTCTTAAATTTAAAAATTTTATTAAAAATCACATGAATAGATTCTTCTATAACTAAGGTTCTTTTGTTGAAAACACGAAAAGCCTTAGAAACGGAAGAATAACCAAGAAATATGCCTTCATTGGATTTTGCATCGAATTTTCCTAAGGCATTCTTTTCATTTAAAATAAAGCATTTACAACTAAAAACTTTAAAATAAGAAACATTGGGTTTTTTATCATTCCATAATTCATATGGAGTTTTAGATAGGGATGGTCTCACTAGAACTCTATTCATAACATAGCAAGCCATATTCACGGCTTCGGCCCAAAAATATTTTGGTAAATTATATTCATTTAACATGGTTCTAGCCATTTCTTGCAAACTTCTATTTTTCCTTTCCACTTCTCCATTTTGTTGTGGATTTCTTGGAGTAGAGAAGTTATGATTATATCCGTTTATTTCACAAAAATTTTGGAAGTTATGATTTTGAAATTCACCTCCATGATCACTTCGAATTGATGAAATCATAAAAATTTTTTCATTTTGAGTGAGTTTACAAAATTTAGAGAAACATTTAAAACAATCACTTTTGTGAGCCAAGAAATAGGTCCAAGTGTATCTACTATAGTCATCCACAATTACATAGGCATATTTGCTACCTCCTAGGCTTGTTATGTCAATTGGTCTAAATAAGTCCAAATGGATCAATTGCAATGGTCTAGTGGTGCTAATTTGATTTTTTGATTTGAAACTAATTTTTATTTGTTTTCCTAGTTGACATGCATCACATACCTTGTCCTTAACGAATTTCATATTTGGGATTCCTCTTACTAACTCTCTAAATGAAATCTTAGAAATTAGTTTCATGCTTGCATGGCCTAATCTCCTATGCCAAAGCCAAGCATCATCATTCAAAACCGAAAAATATATTTCATTACTTAATTCATCAATATTTATGGTGTAGACATTGTTTTGTTTTAAAGCAATCATGGATATGTCATTGTTTGGTTTTTCAATGATACAAACATTAGATTCAAATCTAACAACATAACCTTTATCGCATAATTGACTAATGCTTAAAAGATTATGTTTTAAACCATCAACTAGCAACACATCATCAATTGAAAAACTTGATTTGTTACCTATGGTTCCCTTGCTAATGATTTTACCCTTGTTGTTGTCTCCGAAGGTGACATACCCTTCTTCTTTGCTAGTGAGCATAGAGAAATGAGATGGATCTCCGGTCATGTGCCTTGAGCATCCACTATCAAGATACCATTTCTTGCTCCTAGCTTGTAAGTTTGTCTACAAAAGAGGATGGTTTTTAGGTACCCATTTGATTTTGGGTGCCTTACAAATTGATCTACTTAATTTGTAATTTAACATTGAATTGTTTATGGTTTCTTTAGGAACCCATATCAATTTTTGTGGACTAATTTTCTTGAATGGACATTTGTAAGCAACAAGTCCTGTTTTACCACAAAAATTACATTTCAAATGGGGTGATACATGCAATGTAGGACCTTTAATGAAGGTGGTGGGATTTTGGTGAGAACCACACACAAATCCGATTCCACTTCTATTTCCGACGTGACTCTTGTTAGCAAGGATCATGTCCAAGCCCTTGCTACCGACCTTAAACTTGTTTAGGGTCTCTTTGAGTAGCAAGTTCTCTCTTTTTATTGCATCTAAGTGTTCACACTTAGAGCATGGGGGTAGAGAAGGGGTTTGAAGACTATTGAACTTACTTTGTAATAAAGTATGCTCTTAAGCAAATTGAACTTCTTACTAATAGTTCTACATTCATCAAATAACTCATGAAAAGTAATAGAAAGTTCATCGAAAGATAACTCTTCATTAAATAACTCACTAACCTCTTCTCCTAATGCCATTAGCGCGAAGTTGGCCTCCTCTTTGTTGCTAGCTTCTTCAACCTCGGAGTCACTTGAATCATCCCACGTAGCCTTCAAAGCTTTTTTCTTCTTGAATTGCTTCTTCTTGGCTTGAGGGCATTCATTCTTGAAGTGTCCCGGCTTTTTTCATTCATAGCAAATAACTTGGTCCTTTTTGTGTTCAAATTTATTTTTTGTCATTTTTAAATTTGTTTTTTCTTATAAATTTCTTAAACTTTCGAGTTAAAAGTGCAATGTCATTGTCACTGTCCTCATCACTTGATGTTCCTTTCAAGTGGTCTTCTTGTGTTCTAAGTGCCATATCCTTCCTGTTCTTTGGAAGGGGGTTCTCAAGCTCTTCATGAGCATGGCACGTCATCTCGTAGGTCATTAGAGACCCAATAAGTTCTCCAAGCGAAAATACTTTAAGATCCTTGGCCTCTTGAATGGCCGTAACCTTTGGATCCCAACTCTTTGGAAGGGATCCTAAAATTTTAGTTACCAATTCAAAATTAGAAAAACCTTTACCAAGAGTTTTAAGTCCATTGATGACATCCGTAAAGCGGGTGTACATGTCTTCAATGGACTCATTTGGTTTCATCCGAAAAAGTTCATAGGAATGCACAAGAAAGTTGATTTTGGACTCTTTCACTCAGCTAGTGCCTTCATGAGTGATTTTAAGAGTGCGCCAAATATCAAATGCCGATTCACAAATAGAAACCCGATTAAACTCATTCTTATCAAGCGCACAAAATAAGGCATTCATAGCCTTTGCATTGAGAGCAAAAATCTTCCTTTTCGACTCATTCCACTCACTCATCGGAAGAGAAGATTTTGCAAAGCCATTTTCAACAATGTTCCAAAGTTCGAAGTCTATAGAAATGAGAAAAATCCTCATACGAGTCTTCCAATACGTATAATCCGACACATTAAACATAGGCGGAGGAGTAATGGAGTGACCCTCTTGCATACCAGAGTAGGCCATCTCTCTTGGGTTTTAAACCAATATGAGAGCAAACCTTGCTCTGATACCAATTGTTAGGATCTAAAAGGCACTAAGAGGGGGGGGGTGAATTAGTGTAGCGGATTAAAATGGTACTTTTGAAATTGATTTTACAAAAACATAAGTTCGTAGGAAGATTTCGATTTGACGAAAGAGAACTTGAAAGTAATTGCTTGAATAAATGAAATAGCAAGGAACTAAACAACTTGCAGCTAAGTAATGAAATGATTCACAAATGTAAACACTCACATATTCATGAACACAATGATATATAGTGGTTCGGTCAAATGACCTACATCCACTCTTGAAGCCTTCACGATGAGGCTCCGCTCTTCCACTAGCAAATCCTTTGAAGGGGAAGGACCAAATACCCCTTTTACAATCCTTTACAAGAGGTTCACACTCTTACAAGATTTCTCAAGAACAAGGAGGAGGTGAACACTTAGCAAGAGACAAGACTTTTCAAGACTAATCAAAGACTTTAACTCAAGATTTTTAACTCTCAAAAGGGTACCCTTTTAGCTGAGAAAAGGGGGGGTATTTATAGATCCAAAGTGGATTCAAATTTGAGCTCTAAATTTGAAATCAAATTTGAGTTCCCGGTTCTGGCAGTGTCAAAGGCGGTGCCACCGCCTGTGTTAGTCTGCTGACTAACACACAGGGCGGTGACCGCCTCAGCAAAGGCTACCGCTTGTGTGCGTATGTAGGGCAGTGCTACCGCCTGACCAAAGGTGCTACGCTCTTGCTAGGTGGCGGTGCCATTGCCCCAGTCAAGGCGGTTCATCGCTCGCCCATTCACCAAGGCCGAATGGGCCCTTTTTAACCCAACTTCGGCCCGAGAGAGGCCCGGTTGGCCCCACTGAATTTAGGCAGGATTTTTTCTAAATCCTTGCTCTACTCAAGTGCAAACTACGAACTTAAAAACATAACTCAAAGTGATTTGACCCGACACTCTTCAAGTCAACTTCCGGTGAGTTTTACGGTGAGATTCCAATAGCCTTCCGATGCTTCCTTCGGATTACTTCCAGCGGACTCCCAGCATACTCCCGGATTGTATGGCGAGCTCAGCGAGTCTTCGTCTAGCTTCCGAATCTTCCCGATAAGTTCCGCGTGTTGAATCTCAGATTTTGATGATGAAACTAATTAAGTGTGATTTGTGGTCTAACTGCGTGTTGAGTTACGCAGGTCTACTATCGATCAGGATTAGGCAGTTGACACTGGAGGAATTGATGTTGCACCAGAGGTGATCACATCAGGATATTGGATGTCGAGCCGGAGGTTCGGTCGACTATCGACAGGAGGCTTCGTACGTCGGGCATCAGGCCAAGAAGAGCGTGTTGCGCCAAGGATATCGGGATTGCGGAGGTCAATCACCGATTGGGCAACGGACCGCAAGAGAGGACGATGTGCCAAAGGATCAGACGAAGTGCCGACCAATGATGTGCCGGGCAACTGAATATCAATTCGTGTTGTAATAATTATCTAGATCGAAGTAGAGTGTTTGTTGTTTGTGTGCGGGAGTAACTACGATAAGGATGATGACGTAAAGCGAAACAAAGGGTCGAAGTCAAGTGCGATGGATCATTGGGAGTTCGAGTATTCAATGGAAGTCTGAAGATTCGTTGGGAGTGCTGCCGGAACTGGCTAAGAACGAGTAGGGAGCTTGCCGAAGGGTTTTCGGAAGTTCACCGGGAGGTTCGTCGGAAGTTCGTGGAGCTTGCCAAGAAAGATCGAAGCTTGCCAAAGAAGCTCGGGGGAACTCGCCAAAATCATCGTGGAGTCCGAGAGCTTGCCGGGAGTCCGCAGGATGGTTTCCGAGGGATCGTCGGAAGACCGCTGGAAGTTCGTCGGAAGCTCGACGGAAGAAGACTTGACTTGTGGACTTTGTAACAGCTTAGGAATGTCTTTAAGTTCGTAGTTTGCACATGAGTAGGGCAAGGATTTAGAAAAAATCCTAACTAAATTCAGTGGGGGCCAACCGGGCCTCTACTGGGCCGAGTTGGGCCTTAAACAGGGCCCATTCAGCCTTTGTTGAATGGGCCAGGCGGTTGAACCGCCCAGCCTAGGGCGGTAGCATCGCCTGCCATCAGAGCGCGCGCCTGCCATCAGAAGCAGGTGTGCTCACTATCGTAGCAAGCGGTAGCACCGCCTGGGTCAGCGATAGCACCACCTGCTTATCAGAGCAAAGCGGTAGCACCGCTTGGGTGTGTCGATCTGCCAAGACGACAAAGATCGAAAAACTCAAAAGATTCAAATTTTTGGCTCCAAGTTTGGGCTCCAAATTTGAATCACTTTGAGGCTTATAAATACCCCTTCTTTCTCAGCTGAAAGGCAAAATCCTTTTTGAGAGCTAGATTTTGAAAATAAGTCTTAGGAAAGTCTTGTTCTTCATTTGCTTAAGTGTTCACCTCATTTCCTTTTTCTTGTGAAATCTTGTAAGAGTGTGAACCACTTGTAAAGGGTTGTAAGAGGGGTATTTGGTCCTTCCCCTATAAAAGGATTTGCTAGTGGAAGTTGGGAGCCTCATCGGAGAAGGCTTCGGAAGTGGATGTAGGTCACTTTGACCGAACCACTATACATCGCTGCGCCTTGATTGTGTGAGTGTTTAAATTTCTATTTTACTTTGCTGCAAGCCTTTACTTTACTTGCTCCACTTCCTTTTTATCTTTGTACGCATGCTTTAAAGTTAGAACGCAAAAATCGGTTTCAAACGAAACGTTGCTTTCATCGTACGAAGTTTCAAAGCTTGTTTTAAATCGCTAAAAAATCTGTCGTTTTATCCGCTGCACTAATTCACCCCCCCCTCTTAGTGCCACTCGATCCCTAACAATTGGTATCAGAGCCATGTTCTTTCTCTTTCGGATTTACACCCGTGAGAAATGACTCTAAATGGTTTTCAAGAGGGCTTTTCGGTTTTTCGTCCACCGTTCTTTAACGGTTCGGACTACACATATTGGAAAACTCGAATGAGAGTTTTCATGCTTTTAATGGATTTGGATTTGTGGAACATCATCGAAAATGGTTTTCAACCTTCCTCTAAACCGACGAACGAATGGTCGGTTTTGGAGAAAAGGTCATTTTCTTTAAATGCAAAGGCTATGAATGCCTTATTTTGCGCTTTGAACAAGAACGAGTTCAATCGGATTTCTATGTGCGAAACGGCTTTTGACATTTGGCGAACTCTTGAAATCACGCATGAGGGAACTAGTAGAGTTAAAGACTCGAAAGTAAACCTCTTGTTGCATGATTTTGAGCTCTTCCAAATGACACCAAGCAAATCTATCGACGACATGCACACCCGCTTCACGGATGTCGTCAATAGCTTGAAAAGTCTTGGTAAAATTTTTTCGGATTTTGAACTCACTAACAAGATCTTAAGATCCCTTTCAAAATGGTGGGATCCTAAAATAACGGCGATTCAAGAATCAAAGGATCTAAATAATCATTCTATTGATGAACTCATTGGGTCTTTAAAGACCTATGAAATGAAACATGATGAATATGATGAACATGATGAACACATGAACCACCTTCTAAAGAACAAGAAGGTTTTTGAACTCCGAACTATGAAATGCCACTTGAGTAATGACTCAAGTGATGAGGACAATGAAGACATTGAACACATAACAATGAATGTTAACAAGTTCATTAAACAAAAATTAAAAAACACAAATAAACTTGAATGGAGAAAGAGGCCAAAGAAGAAGAAGAAGGCTTGCAAAGAAGAATCAAGGAAAGAAGAAGCAAACTACGCTTTAATGGGCTTCGACAATGAGATAAGTAACTTAACTTCCTTGAATTATTTTGAAATTACTTGATGATTTCCATGAATGCTTAACTTAGTTAGTAGGAATTATTTTTATGCTTTTCTTATGTTTTTAGAAATTAAAAAAAATTTGAAATTATACTATGCTTTTCTATATAGTATTTTTGAAAAGTAAAAATATGAATGACGATTGTAAGATTTGTGATAATGTTTAGGATTAAACCATGCATGAGTATCTTGATGGTTTACATTGTCTCTAAACATAATGCTTGATGATTTTATATCATGCATGAGTTGTTGAAGTGATGTTGATCTAAAACTTCTATCTTGGATTAATGGGTCTTAACCTTTTTTTTATGATGAAATTTTTAAATGATATATGTCTTCATGAAATCAATTTAAAGACCTAACCCATAAATTTTCCAAATGAAAGAAATGTGATTTTTATGTTGCCTTGTATTACATTTGGACTTGATGATTTTCATGACGAAAAGTATTTTTCAGATTTTTAAAAAATGATGTATGAGTTTAGCAAAAATTTGAGCATTGATCATCTTGTTATAACAAATGAAAAAAAGATGGGAAATGATTTTAATGATGAATTCATTTCTAAATATGATGATGCTCTCATGTTTAAATATGATATATGACATTGACCATTCTTATGAAAGATCAAATCACGTAAATTGAAACTCTTAAAAATAAGAAAATGCAATATCATAATGTATCATTTTTATGTATTTGGTCTTGACGGTTTTATGACTAAGCTTGTGTTTTATTTTGATACATGTTTTCATAAAAATTTTGAATATGCTCACATCAAATTGCTTAAAATGAAAATATATTTTTTCTCATTCTATTGAGGTGAATGAATTCATGTTATGAGTCTTGTGAATCTCATAAAAATAAACATGATGAATATTTTAAAAAATGTGCCTCATGTTTTCGGTCTTAATGATTTCTCTTGAAACATGCTCTTTGGACCTATATGAAAAACATGAGTATACTTATATGAACGTCAAATCACTTGAAATGGAACACATAAAAAAAAGAGAAATTGCACTATCATGATGCTTTACGTGTAATGCTTTTGATCTTAATGGGCTAAATGACAACTTGTATTTCAAATTTATACAATGATGGCTTCCGTATAAATATTTGAACATACATTATGAAATCATCATTGAAATGAAAATATTAGAAGTTTGTTATCATGCTTAATGACCTTGTGATATCATATCTTGATGACAAACTCATGTTTCGGTTTTAAAATTTGATACTCATTTTTTGAAACATGAGTACACTTACATGAAACAAATAACTTAACATGAAACACATTATCATGATATATTGAAACTCATGTCTTGAAATAATGTGTTACATTTGTCTTGATAATACCTTATGAGATTTTGCCTTTACATCTTGAACTTTCATGCTTATCTTGGTATATAAAGACAAAGGCATATTTAGATGAAAAAATTACTTGAAAAGAGAATTTTTCAAATGAAATATAACTTATCTCTTGTTTCACGAAACTATGGTTTTGAATTACTTTTATGAGATCATCATCTTGATAACTTGAGTTTTTATCTCTATACTCTCTTATGTTTCTCCCATGTTATATGAAGAAAAATATAAATTATTTTCTCTTAACTTATTGATACTCAATTTGAGAAAATATGTTTTGATGATTGAAACATTGTATGTGCAATTTGAACTTTTCTCTCATGTTTCAATACCACTTTGTATGCTTCATGACATGATAATTGAAATATTGATGTAGACTTTTGATATATCACTTGTCATGATTAATGCATATAGCTAGCATTTTAAATCTCTAAAATGATTTTGATTATGAGTTTCGAGTTGACAAATTGAGCTTGAATGATTTTTCTTTTAATGATTCTTGAATCTTTTGGAATTATGACTTGTTAAGACATATTTAATTCTTGAATCAAGTTTTAAAAGATTTCATTTAGCTATAAAGAAATTTTATTGAAATCATGATCTTGACAACTATGACTTGAAACTCTTTATAAATCAAGATCTTTTACCATGCTCCTTCCGTCTTATCAAAAGAAAATTCTTTAAATGAAATGTAACTTGTCTTTTGATTTCTCAGAATTTAATACTTGAATTTTTATAAATTCGTGTCGTGATTCTTATGAAATATGATCTTGGTAAAAATTCTTATGTATGAATCAAGATCTTGTGTTTGATCTCCTAAGACTTCCACTTATTATTTCCTAAAAAGGAGATTTGTCAAAATGATTCATGAACCTTTTGATTTATGACTTTTGGATTCATGACTCAAGATTGAAGATTGAAACATTATATGCTAAAATTGAATTTTTTTTATTATTGTTTCAATACTTCCTCAAATGCCTTATGTGATGATTGAAAATTTGATGAAAAAGAATTATGCTTAATATTGGAATCATTGATTTATTCTTTTATCATGGCTTAAAAATGAATGAAAAGAAAATATGTTAGCACTTGTAATCATGATTTGATCCTTAATATTGATATGCTTTCATATATCATGATTCTTGGTTGTATGACATTTATCTTGAATTAAAAATTAATAAATATGAATCTAGATCTTGCTAAAATGAAAAGTTATGAATCATGGATGATATCTTTTGGTTTTGATTCTTGTTGAATTTACATATTGATATCCTTCATGACATGATTTCTCATGTTTCAATATCATCTCGTATGCATCATGTGATGATTGATATATTGATTGATGTAATTTTCTCATTGGTTCCTCCCTTCTTTTTGATATTGATAAAGGGGGAGAAAAATTATTAACTTATGTATCAAAAGAGAAAATTTTTCTAGCTTAAACATTGAGAAGCAAAAAGTTGCTATCTCAAGAGAGGCAAAAATCTTGCTCAACTTCACTTTTTTCAACAAAATTGCTTGCATCTTTGTTACAAATTATTGTTGAATCTCATGCAAGATTATTTGTAGTATTAATCCTCCTTTTCTTTTTGATATTGATAAAGGGAGAGAAGGCTTTTACAAATGAATGCAAAAGTCCTAGCATGCAAAGAAAGTAAAACTTGCAAGCTTGCTCTTCTCAAAAGAGAAGAAAGAAATTATAAAAGTACATGTATATCGTAAAAGAAGTCAAGAAAATGCACAATTTGCTTGTACTTCTCAAAGGAACATAGAAAAACTTGCCATCATCACGACAAGCACTATCTTGCTTATCATGATAAACATGTGATACCTAAATATTGTATGATGTGATTAATAGCTAGTATGTTTGTAATATTTGCATATCCTTGAAAACTAGCTATAATGTTACTTCTCCTTTTTGTTGATGACATAGGGGGAGAAGTAGATTGATGACTTCATGCATTGATTGAATATTTTATATTTGCTTGATGGTTTGTTATTTTCTCACTACATAAATGATACATGTTACTTGGATTTGGGATAATCCAAGGATTCTATCAATGACATTGATAGGGGGAGTTTGTGTTAAACTCCGGGGAGTTTTGGTTAACTCCGTCAATCATCAATTAGTTGTCATCATCAAAAAGGGGGAGATTGTTGAATCTCGGATTTTGATGATGAAACTAATTGAGTGTGATTTGTGGTCTAACTACCTGTTGAGTTACGCAGGTCTACTATCGATCAGGATTAGACAGTTGACACTGGTGGAATTGACGTTGCACCGGAGGTGATCACGTCAGAATATTGGATGTCGAGCTGGAGGTTCGGTCGACTATCGACAGGAGGCTTCGTACGTCGGGCATCGGGCCAAGAAGAGCGTGTTGCACCAAGGATATTAGGATTGCGGAGGTCAATCACCGATTGGGCAACAGACTACAAGAGAGGACGATGTGTCGAAGGATCGGACGAAGCGCCGACCAATGACGTGCCAGGCAACTGAATGTCAATTTGTGTTGTAATAACTATCTAGATCGAAGTAGAGTGTTTGTTGTTTGTGTGCAGGAGTAACTACGATAAGGATGAAGACATAAAGCGAAACAAAGGGTCGAAGTCAAGTGCGATGGATCATTGGGAGTTCGAGTGTTCAATGGAAGTCTGAAGATTCATTGGGAGTGTTGCCGGAACTGGCCGAGAATGAGTAGGGAGCTTGCCGAAGGGTTTTTGGAAGTTCACCGGGAGGTTCATCGGAAGTTCGCGGAGCTTGCCAAGAAAGATCGGAGCTTGCCAAAGAAGCTCGGGGGAACTCGCCAAAATCATCGTGGAGTCCGAGAGCTTGCCGGGAGTCTGCATGATGGTTTCCGAGGGATCGTCGGAAGACCGTCGGAAGTTCGCCGGAAGCTTGACAGAAGAAGACTTGACTTGTGGACTTTGTAATAGCTTAGGAATGTCTTTAAGTTCGTAGTTTGCACATGAGTAGGGCAAGGATTTAGAAAAAATCCTAACTAAATTCAGTGGGGGCCAACCGGGCCTCTACTGGGCCGAGTTGGACCTTAAACAGGGCCCATTCAGCCTTTGCTGAATGGGCCAGGCAGTTGAACCGCCCAGCCTAGGGCGGTAGCACTACCCGGCTATTGTAGCAGCGCTAGCTACTATAGCAAATGCGCTTAGCTCTCAGAGCAGCGCCGGCTACTATTGCAGGCGCTAAACTCTAGAGCAGTGTAGCAGCATTGCTGGTCGGGCGGTGGCACCGCCGGTTATCAGAAAGTAGTAGCATCACCGCTAGGGCGGTAGCACCGCCTTCATCGTAAAGGTGTGGTAGCACCACCTGGGTGTGTTAGTCTGCCAGGACTGACAACACCGAAAAACTCAAAAGATTCAAATTTTTGGCTCCAAGTTTGGGCTCCAAATTTGAATCACTTTGAGGCTTATAAATACCCCTTCTTTCTCAGCTGAAAGGCAAAACCCTTTTTGAGAGCTAGATTTTGAAAATAAGTCTTGGGAAAGTCTTGTTCTTCATTTGCTTAAGTGTTCACCTCATTTCCTTCTTCTTGTGAAATCTTATAAGAGTGTGAACCACTTGTAAAGGGTTGTAAGAGGGGTATTTGGTCCTTCCCCTATAAAAGGATTTGCTAATGGAAGTTGGGAGCCTTATCGGAGAAGGCTTCGGAAATGGATGTAGATCACTTTGACCGAACCACTATCCATCATTGCGTCTTGATTGTGTGAGTGTTTAAATTTCTATTTTACTTTGCTGCAAGCCTTTACTTTATTTGCTCCACTTTCTTTTTATCTTTGTACACATGCTTTAAAGTTAGAACGCAAAAATCGATTTCAAATGAAACGTTGCTTTCATCGTACGAAGTTTCTAAAGCTTGTTTTAAATCGCTGAAAAATCTATCTTTTTATCCGCTGCACTAATTCACCCCCCCTCTTAGTGCCGCTCGATTCCTAACACCGCGAACCTTCGACGATCTTTGCGATGAACTTCCAAAAACTTTAGCAAGTCCCTGATTCGATCTTGGATGGTTCCGACAATACTTCCGACGATCTCTCGGACTTCCGATGAACTCTTGAACCCCCGACGGACTTGACCTCGGTAAATCGCTTTATGTTTTCTTCCCATCATAGTTGTTCCTGCACACTTATCTCGACAAAGTAGATTAGAACAAATATTTCACCAATTGACTTCATCATCAAAATCCGAGATTCAACAGCTTCAAGAGTGGACGTAGGTCATTTGACCGAACCACTATACATCGCTGCGTTTACTTGCTATGTGAGTACTTAAAATTCTGCATCGTAAATTTCTTAAGCTGCAAACTGATCAAATATCTTCTCCCTACTTCCAATTTCATTTACCTGAATATTTTCAATTTTAAGCCTCTATCGCTGAATCAAGTTCTTAAGCAAATCTCCGAAATCGGTTTTCAAGCTTTATTTAGTTTAATCTGCTGCACTAATTCACCCCCCCCCCTCTTAGTGCCACTCTGAACCTAACAATTGGTATCAGAGCCAAGTTCACTCTCATATTTGGTTTAAAACCCAAGAGAGATGACTTATTCTGGCATGCAAGAGGGTCACTCCATTACTCATCCGCCTATGTTTAATGGGTCGGATTATACGTATTGGAAGACTCGTATGAGATTTTTCTTATTTCTATGGATTTTGAGCTTTGGAATATCGTTAAAAATGGTTTTCAAAAATCTTCTCTTCCGATGAGCGAATGGAATGAGTCTGAGAAGAAGGTGTTTGCTTTAAATGCCAAGGCTATGAATGCCTTGTTTTGTGCACTAGACAAAAATGAATTTAATCGCATATCAATTTGTGAATCGGCTTTTGATATTTGGCGAACTCTTGAGATCAGTTATGAAGGCACTAGCCGAGTGAAAGAGTCCAAAATCAACATTCTTGTGTATTCTTACGAGCTTTTTCGAATGAAACAAAGTGAATCCATTGGAGACATGTACACCCGCTTTACGGATGTCATCAATGGACTCAAGGCACTTGGTAAAAATTTTTTAATTTTGAATTAGTAACAAAAATTTTAAGATCCCTTTCGAAATGTTGGGATCCAAAGGTTACGGCCATTCAAGAGGCCAAGGACCTTAAAACTTTTCCTATCGAAGAACTCATAGAGTCTTTAATGACCTATGAAATGACATGCCATGCTCATGATGAGCTAGAGAACCCCCTTCCAAAGAATAGGAAGGATATGACATTAAGAACTCAAGAAGACCACTTGAAAGGAACATCAAGTGATGAGGACTTTGACGAGAACATTGCACTCTTAACTAGAAAATTTAAAAAATTCATTAAAAAGGGTAAATTTAAAAATGAATTCAAGAACAAACTTGAACCAAAAAAGGACCAAGTCATATGTTATGAATGTAAGAAGCCGGGGCACTTAAAAAATGAATGCCCCCAAGCCAAGAAGAAATAACTCAAGAAGAAGAAGGCTTTGAAGGCTACATGGGATGACTCGAGTGATTCCAAGGATGAAGAAGTAAGCATCAAAGAGGGGGCCAAATTTGCTCTAATGGTGTTAGGAGAAGAGTGTTAGAACCCTCCACGGATTCTAAGCTTGGGGTTGATCTCTATAGGGGATCGGCCTCCTTGGAACTCTATAGGGGTTCCTTCCTCCAAGTTGCTGCACAAAGGCTGCTAAAGGAATGATCTATTCATTGATTAAAGAGGATGAATACATGGTTATTTATAGGGCTTCTAAGCCCCAACTCCTAATAGGACTCTTACTCAAGACTCCTACTTCTAACCAACTTCTAATTAGGACTCCTTCTCTAGTAGGATTCCTAATTCTAATAGGACTCTTTCCCTAATAGAACTTCTACTTCTAATAGGACTCTTTTCCTAATAGGACTCCTACTTCTAATAGGACTCTTTTCCTAATAGGACTCCTACTTCTAATAGGACTCTTTTCCTAATAGGACTCCTACTTCTAATAGGACTCTTTTCCTAATAGGACTCCTACTTCTAATAGGATTCTTTCTCTAATAGGACTCCTTTCCTAAGAAGTAACCTAACCCTAACCTAGCCGACCTCTTCACCTCTTTAATAAGGGTCGACTAGATAGGATTTACATGAATGCCCTTATCAATGAAACTAAATTAGGACTCTCATAGCTAGAGTCCTAACAGACCCGCCCTCTTCAAATCACCTTGTCCTCGAGGTGACGTTCCCATGAATTCTGAGAATTTAATCTTCAAGTCGTCGTAGTTCTCCCAAGTGGCATCTTCTGCTGGTAGGTTTGCCCACTGTATTAACACTTCAGTAGCAGGTCGTCGTCGTCGAGTCACGATTCGTCGATCAATAATGGCACTTGGTAGGGTCTGGAGCTCTCCTTGGGTAGTTATATTTGGTAGATGGCTTTGAGCTATCTCGTGTTGTCCCAACTTGAGCTTCAAACATGATACATGGAAGACTGGATGGATTCGGAGTCGGGCGGGTAAGTCCAATATGTATGCTCGCTCCGATGCGCTTCAAAATCTGGTAGGGTCCATAGAACCGAGGTGAAAGCTTCATAGACGCCTGGTTTGGATTGATGTTTGCTTGTATGGTCGAGCCGTAGGAAGACCCAATCTCCTACTGAAAATTCTCTTTCGCCTCTGTGTTGATCATATTGCTGTTTCATCCTTGCTTGTGCTGCAGTGAGATTATCTTTTAGCAACTTCAGCATTTTGTCTCTATCTTGTAGTTCCCTGTCTGCTTGTTCTACTTTAGAGGTGCCCAACACATATTTTGGAATTACAGGGGGGGGTCGGCCATACATGGCCTCATAGGGAGTACATTTTGTGGAGGAATGATAAGTTGTATTATACCATCACTCGGCCCAGGGAAGCCACTTTGTCCATTCTTTTGGTCGGTCACTGGTGAAGCATCTAAGATATGTCTCCAAGCACTTGTTCACCACTTCAGTTTGGCCGTCGGTTTGTGGGTGATATGCCGTACTGATCTTTAATTTAGTGCCTTGCATCTGGAATAACTCTATCCAAAATTTGCTCGTGAAGACCCTATCACGATCACTTACAATAGATCTCGGCATCCCATGTAATTTTACAATATTCTCCATAAAGATTCGAGCAATACTAGAAGTAGTGTAGGGATTACGGATGGCACAAAAGTGAGCATACTTTGTAAGACGATCAACCACGACAAAAATTATACCTTTTCCTTGTGATGAGGGAAGCCCTTCGATGAAATCCATTGATATATCAGTCTATATTGATTCTGGGATAGGTAGAGGTTGTAACTTTCTGGGACTTGCCACTATCTCACCTTTGTGTCGTTGACATATATCACATTGTGCTACAAATTCAGCAATAATATTTTTCATCCCTATCTAATAAAAATTTTACTTAATTCTTTTATAGGTTCTAAGGAACCTAGAGTGCCCAGCTACAGGTGTAGAATGCATCTCTTGAAGGATGGTCTTTATGCAAGTAGAATTTGGCACAAGCACAATGCGTCCTTTATATCGCAAGTCCTTTGAGTCCCAACTGTAATGAGCCATAGAGCTTGGTGCATACTTTAATTTTTTTATGATTTTACTTGTTTCTGGATAATCTTTCTATTCCCTCCTAATATTCTCAAGGAAGTCGTTGGTCGGAAGTGAAATAGCCAAAAATTCAGCTTGCTCGGGTAGTCGTGAAAGCGCATCTGCAACAACATTATCTTTCCCTTTTTTGTAAGATATTTCATAATCATATCCAAGAAGCTTTATTACTCATTTTTGCTGCTTAAGTTATACCAAAAAGCCGCTGCATGCTTTCTGCACAACTTTCTCCATTCGTTGTGTGTAAATTGTCGTTACGTCACCCCCATGTTTCCCGTACAATATCACCTATTTCCCCTTACTGTAAAATTTCATAATTAATTTCAAAAAATTCCAGGAAACATCACCTAATGTCATCAACCATTCGATGCCAAGCACGGCCTTATAATCATCGAGAGAGAGGAGGAAAAAATCTGCAATTATCTCTTGGTCCTGTAGCAACAGTTTCACCCGTGGGCACTTACGATCACACTTTAAAATTCGTCCATCTGCGAATTTAACATTGAACCTGCTACAATTCTCAAAAGGTAAGGCCATCCGGACAGCAACCTTGCTGTTCATAAAATTATTAGTGCTCCCGGTGTCAATAAGAACGGTGATTGGTTGTTGCTTCAGAAATCCTCCCACTTTCATTATTTGCGGGTTCGCATAACCGGCAAGGGCATGCATCATAATATCAATTGGCTGCTGTTCTTCATCCGTGACCTCTTCCTCATGCTCCTGGACCTCCTCCTTCATGTCTTCAAGAGGTTCAATCAATAGGAGGCAGCCCCTTTTGCAGCGATGATCGCGGTTCCATGGCTCGTCGCAATGCCAACAAAGACCCTTTGCTGATCGATCACGTAGTTCTTCTCTTGTCAATTTTTTGGACAGCGAAGGATGGCTGGAAGCAGAAGGGGGTTTATATGTTGAGGTTCTAGGAGTGGTTCTCATCCTTCGAGAATCTTGGTTGAGTCGTTCTTCTTGTATTCGGGTAAAAGAAATCGCAGCCATCACGGTACGGGGCTGTCGTTCCTTAACTTCCCCTTTTATCTCTGGCTTGAGTCCTTCGATAAATGTTCCTAACAATTGATGGTCAGTCCAATCACGAGCAAGGTAAGATAGCTTCTCAAACCTGGTTTGGTACTCTTGAATCGTAGAGGTTTGTCGAATCTTTGCGAGTTGGCCGTCGATATTTTCATACTCCGTAGGTCCGAAATGGTTCAATAGTGCATTCTTAAATTGATTCCATGTCGGAGCCCCATGATTATATTCCAGCCAATTGTACCATTGAATAGCATCTCCTTCAAGGTGGATGACAACAATCTCCACCATAGCATTATCCGACGTTCGGTAGTAGCGAAAGTAACGTTCTATGCGCGAAATCCACCCCGCTGGGTCTCCTTCTTCCCATCGTGGGAAGTCCACCCTCATGCGTGGCTGAAGCACGTCCGAGGGCTATCCCTCCTTCTCTGGGGTCCTTTCTAAATTCTCTCCTTACTGCAGTTTGGTTGGACTCGATGGCTGTCCAATTCTGAATTCTGCAAACAAAGCGCGTAATTTATCTTCCAAGCGCGATTCAAGTCGTGATTCAATCCGAGATTCCCATGCTTCAAATTTGGCATCAATTGGATCTTGGGAAGCCATAGAATATGTTTATAGATCAGAGATTCCCTTGTCTTTTTTCTGTTGATGGGTTAATGGCATGGGGTGGTGGAAGGTTCGGACAATAGATCGGTGATTGAAGGGTTCAGCTGTAATGGTTTACTGTTTTGGGCTGTGGTTTTTTATGCTGTTAGGGTTATGAAACTAGGTTATGATGACTGCATCTTGAGGCTAGAGGGATGCCCTAAAGACGTCTTGGTTTGTGGCAGCAAGGTGGCTAGGGTTTGGTAGGTTACGGAGAAGAAAAAAGGACCAAGGTGCAATACCAGATTTTTCGTCGAAAAAATTCCATCAGTAAAGATGTAATTTTTCCAGAAATTTTCAAAAGAGATTCAAGTAAAACTCAAAGGGGATCTACTGATAAGGAAGAGGTAATACTGTAAAAAATTTTGTAGGAAGAAACGACAACAAGAGGTTTGGCAAAATTGAGAATCACGGAGAGGTATTATAGTAGATTTTTACGTCTAAAGTGCAGCAGATTGGACGTAAAAGATAAGTGGTTTTTATTGAGAATTTTTCGACAAAACCAAAGGAAAAACCACTGTTAGGAAGTGTCAAAGCCGCCGTAAAAATTCCATAGAGATTTGGATAGAAAAAATGTAGTAGCAAGATCAAAAAGGCAGTGCTATGCGGTTGAAATTCTGCAATGCGACTTTCGTTGTAGAGATGAAAACTTTGTGATGAAAAGTTTATGCAGCAATAATAGGAACGAATTTTTTTAGATTTTTTGAATAAGGATAACTAAATTGCAGCAGCAGTAGGGTAGATAACCAGAACCTGTTGCAATTCACGGGAAGATCAAAGGATGATCTATGGTGGTGGAGATGACGGCGGAATTCAGCGATGATCTTCTAAGCAATTATGGGAATTGCTTTGCGCAGTTGTGGAGGGCTGGTGGATGGCTGTGGAAGGGCAGCGAGATGCCAAGAACGCTGCTCTGATACCAAGTGTTAGAACCCTCCACAGATTCTAAGCTTGGGGTTGATCTCTATAGGGGATCGGCCTCCTTGGAACTCTATAGGGGTTCCTTCCTCCAAGTTGCTGCACAAAGACTGCTAAAGGATTGATCTATTCATTGATTAAAGAGGATGAATACATGGTTATTTATAGGGCTTCTAAGCCCCAACTCCTAATAGGACTCTTGCTCAAGACTCCTACTTCTAACCAACTTCTAATTAGGACTCCTTCTCTAGTAGGATTCCTAATTCTAATAGGACTCTTTCCCTAATAGAACTTCTACTTCTAATAGGACTCTTTTCCTAATAGGACTCCTACTTCTAATAGGACTCTTTTCCTAATAGGACTCCTACTTCTAATAGGACTCTTTTCCTAATAGGACTATTTTCCTAATAGGACTCCTAATTCTAATAGGATTCTTTCTTTAATAGGACTCCTACTTCTAATAGGATTATTTCTCTAATAGGACTCCTTTCCTAAGAAGTAACCTAACCCTAACCTAGCCGGCCTCTTCACCTCTTTAATAAGGGTCGGCTAGATTGGATTTACATGAATGCCCTTATCAATGAAACTAAATTAGGACTCTCATAGCTAGAGTCCTAACAAAGAGGTAAGTGATTTACTTAATGAAGATTTATCTTTCGATAAGCTTTTAATTGCCTTCCATAAATTATTTGATGAATGTAGAACTGTTACAAAAAGCTTCAATTCTTTAAAAAAGGAACATGCTTTATTGCTAGATAAGTTTAAGAGTCTTGAGCATGATTCTCTCCCTCTACTCCCATGCTCTAAGTGTAATCACTTAGAAGCAATAAAAAATGAGAACTTGCTACTCAAAGAGACCTTAAACAAGTTTAAGATCGGTAGCAAGAGCTTAGACATGATCCTTGCTAACAAGGGACATGTCAGAAATAGATGTGGAATTGGATTCATGAGTGGATCTCACCGAACTCAAACCACATTCATTAAAGGGCTAACATTACATGTATGCTCTCACTTGAAATGCAATTTTTGTTGCAAATCCGAACATGTTGTTTACAAATGTCCATATAGGAAACTTAGCCCAAATAAATTAGTATGAGTTCCTAAAGGATCAATTAGGAACTCATTGAATAATGATAAATTTAGTAGATCAGTTTTTGAGACACCCAAGTTAAAATGGGTACCTAAAACCCATCCTTTCTTGTAGATAAAAACACCCACACAAGCTAGGAGCAAGAGATGGTACCTTGATAGTGGATGCTCAAGGCACATGACCGGAGATCCATCTCAATTTTCTAAGCTCTCTAGCCAAGACGAAGTGTTTGTCACCTTCAGAGACAACAAGGGTAAAATCATTGGCAAGGGTACTATAGGTAACAAATCAACCTTTTCAATTGATAATGTATTATTAGTAGATGGTTTGAAATATAATCTCTTGAGCATTAGTCAATTATGTGATAATGGTTATATTGTAAGATTTGAATCTAATGCTTCCATCGTCGAAAAACCACACAAGAATACATCTATAATTGCAATCAAGCAAAATAATGTCTACACTATAAATCTTGATGATCTTAGTAGTGAAATATGTTTTTTGACTTTGAATGATGATGCTTGGCTTTGGCATAGAAGATTAGGTCATGCTAGCATGAAACTAATCTCTCAAATCACATCTAAAAACCTTGTAAGAGGTATTCCTAAGGTTAAGTTCATTAAAGATAAAGTATGTGATGCTTGTCAACTAGAGAAACAAATCAAACCTAGCTTTAAGCCAAAAAATCAAATAAGTACATCTAGACCATTACAATTGATCCATATGGATTTGTTTGGACCAATTGACACAACAAGCCTAGGAGGTAGCAAATATACCTTTGTGATTGTAGATGACTATAGTAGATTCACGTGGACCTATTTCTTAGCTCATAAAAGTGATTCTTTTAAATGTTTCTTTAAATTCTGCAAACTTACTCAAAATAAAAAGGGTTTCATGATTTCATCAATTCGGAGTGATCATGGTAGTGAATTCCAAAACTATGACTTCCAAAATTTTTGTGAATCAAATGAGTATAACCACAACTTCTCTACTCCAAGAAATCCTCAACAAAATGGAGTAGTAGAAAGAAAGAATAGAAATTTACAAGAAATGGTAAGAACCATGTTAAATGAACATAGTTTACCCAAATATTTTTGGGCTGAAGCCGTTAATACGGCTTGCTATGTCATGAATAGGGTTCTAATAAGACCATCTCTATCCTAGACTCCTTATGAATTATGGAATGACAAAAAACCTAATGTTTCTTACTTTAAAGTTTTTGGTTGCAAATGCTTTATTTTAAATGAAAAGGATACTTTAGGAAAATTTGATGCTAAATCTGATGAAGGCATCTTTCTCGGCTACTCTTCTGTTTCCAAAGCTTTTCGTATTTTTAACAAAAGAACATTAGTTATAGAAGAGTCTATTCATGTAGTTTTTAATGAAATTTTTGAATTTAAGAAAAAAGATTTTGATGATGATTTTGGTTTTGAAAATTTGAATTTAAATGAACCCTCTCCTCAAAATAGCAACTTGGATGCATCTTCTTCCGAATTCTCCTTACCTAAGGAATGGAAGTATGTAGATGACCATCCCAAGGAGTTAATCATAGGAGACACATTGAAAGGGGTTCAAACGTGTTCTTCATTTAAAAATTTTTGTGCTTATGCCGCTTTTCTTTCTCAAATTGAGCCTAAAAGCATTTATGAAGCCTTGAAAGATAATTCTTGGGTTATCGTAATGTAAGAGGAATTGAACCAATTTAAGAGAAATGAGATATGGAAGCTTGTTCCTAGACCAAGTGACAATTTAGTTATCGGTACTAAATGGGTCTTTAGAAACAAGCAAGATGAATATGGTATCGTGGTGAGAAACAAGACTAGATTAGTGGCCAAAGGTTTCAACCAAGAAGAAGGAATCGATTACGAAGAAACCTTTGCTCCTATGGCTAGATTAGAAGCCATTAGGATGCTCCTTGCCTATGCTAGTAGTAATAACTTTAAGCTTTTTCAAATGGATGTCAAAAGTGCTTTTTTGAATGGCTTTATTTCTGAAGAAGTTTATGTTGAACAACCACCCGATTTTGAAAACTCTTCTTCCTAATCATGTGTTTAAATTAACTAAAGCTCTCTATGGATTGAAACAAGCCCCTAGGGCTTGGTATGAGAGGCTTAGTTCTTTCTTAATTTCAAATAATTTTACTAAAGACAAGGTTGATACTACATTGTTTATTAAAAATTTTGAAAATAATTTTCTTATTGTTCAAATTTTGTTAATGATATCATTTTTGGTTCTTCGGATGAATCACAATGTGAATCATTTGCTAAGTGTATGAGCCATGAATTTGAAATGAGTCTAATGGGTGACTTAAACTTCTTTTTAGGATTACAAATTAAACAACTTAGTGATGGAATATTTCTTAATCAAACCAAATATACATTTGAACTGTTAAAATGATTTAACATGGATAGTTCTAAAGCCATCAACACTCCCATGAGTACTTCCACCAAGTTAGACTTGGATGAAAATGGAGAAAATTTTGATCAAAAAACATATAGGAGAATGATAGGTAGCTTACTCTATCTCACTGCAACTAGACCTGATATCATGTTTAGTGTCAGTCTATGTACAAGATTCCAAGCTAATCCTAAGTTATCTCACCTTAAAGTTGTTAAAAGAATCCTTAGGTATTTTAAAGGAACTCCTAATCTAGGATTATGGTATCTAAAATCTGATAACTTTGATTTAAAAGCTTATGCGGATGCTGATTTTGGTGGATGTAGAATCGATAGAAAAAGCACATCCGGAACATGCTAATTTCTAGGATATGCACTTGTTTCTTGGACATCCAAGAAACAAAATTCTGTTGCACTATATACGGCGGAAGCCGATACATAGCTGCAAGTGCATGTTGTGCACAAGTTGTTTGGATAAAAAATACTTTAGAAGATTATGGAATTAATTTAAAAAATATTCCAATAAAATGTGATAACACAAGTGCTATTTGTCTAACCAAAAATCCCATTCAACACTCAAGAACTAAGTATATTGATATTAAGCATCACTTTATACGAGATCATGTTGCTAATAATGATGTAACTCTAGAATTTATTGATACAAAACACCAATTAGCGGACATTTTCACAAAGCCCTTAAATGAAGAACAATTTGACTTCATTAGAAGAGAATTAGGCATGCTAAATTTGTGCTAATATTTAATAGTGCATGATTTCCAAAACGTTTAAACTTTGATTTTGATAGTTGCACCTTATACTTTCAATGAAAATCATGTCTTTCAATGATGTATGTATAACTTCATACTATCTTTACCTTCTTTTGTGATGACTAAATGGATTATATAAGCTTGACATATGCATAAATTAATATCATAGATTTTGCATAAAAATCAATCTCTTAAATATTTATTCATGTGCTAATCAAGTTTTTATGATTTCATATCTTACTTCCTTCATAAAAATAACAAGTTGAATCTCATCATGAATTTTCTTGGATATGGTTGATGATTGGCTTCAATGATGTATCCTTATACATATTTTGGCAAAAATTTGATGACTTGGGTATGGTTGATAACTTTATGACTCCTCTCACTTATGTCATTTTCTTTTTCTCAAGTTTCACCCTTTCATCAAGTTTATTCATCTCTTTTTTTTTTATGACAAAGGGGGGAGAAAAATGTGAAATTGATGACTTGTTGAATGTGGCCTTTATGAGCAAAATAATTTGATGACTTGATAAATATCATGCATTGTATTGAAAAATGACATATAGTGTAAATGAAATGAAAAATGTCTCATAAGATTTGTTATTGCAATTCAATTGCTCTTGCCATGCTTTATATCAAAAACAGGTTGCAATCCTTAAAAAAGCATTGCAATGAACCCATAAGTAATGCAACGCATCACATTGCAATTGAATTTTATAGTTGAAAGATTCTTACTATATCATGTTTATCAAATGGCATCTTTCGATTGATATGATAAGTTTTCATCTCATGATTTATCTGATATGGTGTCACGCTTTTTCAATCATGAGATCCTTGTTGTAATCTCAAAATTTTTGGTATCTTTTGACGAAATGATAAATGTTTATCATCTTTCGATTAAATGTCATGCTTCGATATTGCTTACGAATGAAACCTCATGCTGATTGAGCATGATGATAAGTTCAACGCAAGTAACTTATCATTTTTGGTTGAATTCAAGAGATTGAATTCAAATGTTTTTTACTTTCTCATTATATGGCATATAGATAGGGGGAGTTAAGAATAACTCCATCATCAATTGATTATCATCATCAAAAAGGGGGAGATTGTTGAATCTCGGATTTTGATGATGAAGTCAATTAATGGTTATTTGATCTAATCCATTTTTGAGATAAGTGTGCTGGATTAACTATGATATAGCAAATTATCGGAGTCAAGTTGCTGGAAGTTCAAGAGTCCACCGGAAGTCTCAAGGATCATCGGAAGTGCTGCTAGAGCCAATCGAGATGAAATCGGGGACTTGCCGAAGGTTTCGGAAGTTCACCGGAAAGATTGTCGGAGGTTTGCAGAGATCACCGAGAAGGTTCTGAAGGGTGCCAAAGACTCATTGAACCCGCCATAGAATTTGGGAGCCTGCTAGGAGTCCACCGGAAGGAATCCGAGGGAGTGTCGGAAGTCCACTGGAAGATTGTCGGAAAGCTCTTCGGAAGATAACTTGATGGTGTCGATTTAATTTGGCTTTAAAAGTTCATAGTTAGTACTTAATTAGGGTATAGACTAGGTGTTAATCCTGTCTAGACCTGTATTGGGCCAATTGGGCCTTTATTGGCCTGTATTGGGCCGAAGGGTAGGCCCATACAGTTTCTGGCAAGGGCCGGTGGTAGCACAGTCGGACCCAGGCGGTAGCACCGCCGGACCCAAGCGGTAGCACCACCTGTTGACCGTAGGCCAGGCGGTAGCACCGCCCCAGGCAAGCGGTGGTACCGCTTGATAGGTGGTTGCAACCACCTGTGTCGGGCGGTAGTATCGCTAGTGCCAGGCGGTAGTACCGCCAGCACACTAACACACGCAAAGGTGTGTCAGGCGGTAGTACCGCCAGTGCCAAGCGGTAGTACCGCCTACAGTCTAAAATTTCGGATGAGACCCCTCTTTGAGTGAGATTTTTGAATCCTAAAAAGCTCTATAAATACCCCTTTACTCCTAGCTGGTTGAGGGATCTTTGCAGTGTTAGAATTGAGTCTAAGCTATAGCAAATTTCTGCTTTCATTTACTCAAGTGTTCTCCTCCTTTCTTCTCCTTGTAAAAATCCTATAAAGAGAGGGAACCTCTTGTAAAAGGCTGTAAAGGGGTGTTTGGTCCTTCCCCTTCAAGAGACTTGGTAGTGGAAGTTGGGAGCCTCATTAGAGGAGGCTTCAAGAGTGGTCGTAGGTCATTTGACCGAACCACTATACATCGCTGTGTTTACTTGCTGTGTGAGTACTTAAAATTCTGCATCGTAAATTTCTTAAGCTTCAAACTGATCGGATTTCTTCTCCCTACTTCCAATTTCATTTACCTAAATATTTTCAAGTTTAAGTCTCTATCGCTGGATCATGTTCTTAAGCAAATCTCCAGAATCAGTTTTTAAGCTTTATTTAGTTTAATCCGCTACACTAATTCACCCCCCCTCTTAGTGCCACTTTGAACCTAAGATCAAGTGGATCCGAAGATGAAGAAGCAAGCAACAAAGAGAAGGCCAACTTCACATTGATGGCTTTAGAAGATGAGATAAGTGAGTCATTTAATGAAGATTTATCTTTCGATGAACTTTCAATTACTTTTCAAGAATTATTTGATGAGTGTAAAGCTATTAGTAAAAAGTTTAATTTATTAAAAAAGGAGCATGCTATCTTACTAGATAAACTTGAAAGTCCTGAACTCGATACTCCCTCTTTACCCCCATGCTCTAAGTGTGAACACTTAAAGGCAATCAAATATGAGAACTTACTACTTAAAGAGACCCTAAATAAGTTTAAAGTCGGTAGCAACGGCTTGGACATGATCCTTGCAAACAAGGGTCACATAAAAAAAAGAAGTGGAATTGGATTCATGAGTGGATCTCACTGAACTCCAACCAAATTCATTAAAGGACCCACACTACATGTATCATCTCATTTGAAATGTAATTTTTATTGCAAATCCGGACATATTCCTTACAAATGTTCATATAAGAAACTTAGCTCACATAGGTTAATATAGGTTTCTAAAAGAACGATAAGGAACTCAATGAACAATGAAATGATTAATAGATTAATATTTGAGGCACCTAAGTTTAAATGGGTACCTAAAAACCATCCTTTTTTGTAGATATATTCACCCATACAAGTTAGGAGCAAGAGATGGTACCTTGATAGTAGATACTCAAGGCACATGATTGGAGATCCATCTCAATTCTCTAATCTCACTAGCCAAGACGAAGGGTATGACACCTTTGGAAACAGCAACATGGGTAAAATCATTGGCAAGAGAACTATAGGTAACAAATCAAGTTTTTCAATTGATAATGTGTTATTGGTAGATGGTTTAATGTATAATCTTTTTAGCATTAGTCAATTATGTGATATGGGCTATATTGTGAAATTTGAATCTAATGCTTGCATTATTGAAAAACCACACAACAACATATCTATGATTGCACTAAAACAAAATAATTTCTATACCATAAACATTGATGATCTCAGTAATGAAATGTGTTTTTCAATTTTGAATGATAATGCTTGGCTTTGGCATAGGAGATTAGGTTATGCTAGCATGAAACTAATCTCTCAAATCATATCTAAAGATCTTGTAAGAGGCATTCCCAATGTTAATTTATTAAAGACGAAGTATGAAATACTTGTCAACTAGGAAAACAAATAAAAACTAGCTTCAAACCAAAGAATCAAATAAGCACCTCTAGAAAAATGATTTTGATGATGATCTTGGTTTTGATGGTTTGAATTTAAATAAACCCTCTCCTTAAAATTGAAATTTGGATGTATCTGTTTTCTAAATTTCCTTACCTAAGGAATGGAAGTATGTAGATGCCCATTTAAAGGAGCTAATTATAGGAGACACATCAAAAGGGGTTCAAACTCGTTCCTCTTTTAAGAATTTTTGTGCTAATGCCATTTTCCTTTCTCAAATTGAACCTAAGTGCATTAACAAAGCCTTGAAAGATGATTCTTGGGTTATCGCAATGCAAGAGGAATTGAATCAATTTGAGAAAAATAAGGTGTGGAAGCTTGTTCCTAGACCAAGTGACCATTTAGTTATAAGTACTAAATGGGTATTTAGAAACAAGCAAGATGAATTTGGTATAGTGGCTAGAAACAAGGCTAGATCAGTGGCCAAAGATTTTAACTAAGAAGAAGGTATCGATTACGAAGAGACCTTCGCTCCTATGGCAAGATTAGAAGCTATTAGGATGCTTCTTGCCTATGCTAGTAGTAATAATTTTAAGTTATTTCAAATGGATGTCAAAAGTATTTTCTTAAATGGTTTGATTTCCGAAAAAGTGTTTGTTGAACAACCACCCAGTTTTAAAAACTCTTGTTTTCCTAATCATGTGTTTAAATTGACTAAGGCTCTCTATGGATTAAAGCAAGCCCTAAGGGCTTGGTATGAGAGACTTAGTTCATTTCTAAGTTCAAATAATTTTACCAAAGACAAGGTCGATACTACATTGTTTATTAAATATTTTAAAAATAATTTTTTTATTATTCAAATCTATGTTGATGATATTATCTTTGGTTCTACTAATGAATCACTATGTAAATCATTTGTCAAATATATAAGTCATGAATTTGAAATGAGTCTAATGGGTGAATTAACCTTCTTTTTAGGATTACAAATTAAACAACTTAGTAATAGTATATTTCTTAATCAAACTAAATATATATTAGAATTGTTAAAACGTTTTAACATGGATGGTTCAAAAGCCATAAACACTCCTATGAGTACTTCCACTAAGTTAGACTTGGATAAAAGTAGAGAAAATTTTGATCAAAAAACATATAGGGGAATGATAGGTAGCTTACTTTACCTCATTGCAACTAGACCGAAAATCATATTTAGTATAACACTTTGTGCAAGATTTCAAGATAATCCTAACTTATCTCACCTTAAAGCCATTAAAAGAATCCTTAGATATCTTAAAGGAACTCTTAACCTAGGATTATAGTATCCAAAATCTGATGAGTTTGATTTAAAAGCCTATGCGGATGTGGATTTTGGTGGATGTAGAATAGATAGAAAAAGTACATCCAAAACATGCCAATTTTTAGGACATACACTTGTTTCTTGGACTTCTAAGAAACAAAACTTGGTTGCACTATTTACGGCCAAAGTTGAATACGTAGTCGTAAGTACATATTGTGCATAAGTTGTTTAGATAAAAAATACTTTAGAAGATTATGGAATTCATTTAAAGAATATTCCCATAAAATGTGATAACACAAGTGCTATTTGTCTAACCAAAAATCTCATTCAACACTCTAGAACTAAGCATATTGACATTAGGCATCACTTTATATGAGATCATGTCAATAATAATGATGTCATTCTAGAATTTATTGATACAAAATACCAATTAGCAGACATCTTCACAAAACCCCTAAATGAAGAATAATTTGACTTCATTAGAAGAGAATTAGGCATTCTATATTGTTCTAATATATGATGTTATATGTTTCTTTTTTGAATTTTTTTTTAACTTCGATTTTCATAGTTGCACCTTGATATTATCTTTTTAGAGTTTGGATGATGTCTTTTGAACGGAGCTCTCATTTTTATCTTCCATCAATCATAATATTTTGTTTCTTCTCTTTCTTCAATTGATGAACCTTAAGTAATATCATGCCTTTCGATGATGTAGTAAAATCATTTTATACTCCCTCTACCTCTATTGAGATGATTAAATGGTTTTTATGATTTTCATATCATTTGAAACTTGACATATGCATAGATTAATGTCATGAATTTTTCATAAAGATTAAACTCTTAATTGTTTGTTATAATCTCTTCGGACTTTATTCTTAACTCTTGTATTAATCTCTAAGTCTTGAGCTTTTGTTGTTTATCTTCTGACTCATGAATTATTATAAGTATATCGAGTTGAATCTTTTTCTATGAAACTTTTAATGTTGATGTGTTCCACTTTATGAATTCATAAATACCAAGTTGAACTTTTTCATGAATTAAGATCTCTCTCTTTGACATGAGCTCTTGTTAACATGTTTGACGAATGACTAAATGTTTGATAAATGACTTCAATGATCTATCCTTCCACTTTATAATTTTATGTTTGAATCTTGAACCTCTTTCATGTATGAATCTTTCATGACTTGATAAATGATAAAAGATCATTTTTCGGATTTCATAAACATGAATAATCATCAAATCACTTTTCAGGTTTATCCGTCTCAGATAATATACTTTACATGATATTCAACTCACTTTCTAAGAAAATTCAAGCTTCATTCTTATGTATCATATATGTTTGATGATTACCTTTATAATTTTGATATGGTTGATAAATGACTAGCATGATGATACCTTATGACGACTACCTTCACCTTCTTTTTGTTGATGACAAAGGGGGAGAAAAAATGGTAAAATAAATTGATGACTTAATGCCTTGCATGCATCGAGAAAAATATGACAAATAAATCCATGACTTGATAAATGACTTATATGTATCATATGTATCGCAATGACTTGATGGAATGATAAAAGTCTTATATGTTTTATATTATAATGTAATTACTTTTGCCATGCTTTGTAATCGAAAATTGGTGACTATCTTTCAAAGCATCGTAATAAAATTTGTAGCGTATCGCAATGTATCACATGTATCGCAAATGGTTTATACTTGCTTAACATGTAAATTTTTTGAAAGATTATTTATCATATCATGTTTACAATTTGGTATCTTTCATTGATATGATAAGATATCATCTCATTTGATGATGTATCACAAAAAGATATCATACGTTGCATTTGTGTAATTTTATATTGATATCATTTGATCCTTGTTATATTTCAAAATTATAATTAGTATCATTTGTCGAAGTGATAAATGACTATCATCATTCGACTTGAAAATAGATGTCATGCCTTGACATTGTGAAAAATATGAAGTTTCATATTTATAAAAAATCATGCTAAGCATGATGATAAGTTCAACGGATGAAACTTGTCGGGTTCAGCTTGAATTCAAGGAGATTGAATTCAACTGTTTTCCTTCTCATAATATGGTATGTAGATAGGGGGAGTTAAGATTAACTCCGTCATCAATTGATTATCATCATCAAAAAGGGAGAGATTGTTGAATCTTGGATTTTAATAAAGAAGTCAATTGATAGGTTATTTGATCTAATCTATATTATTGAGATAAGTGTGCAGGATTAACTACAATAGCAATGAATACATAAAGCGAATTGCCGAAGTCAAGTACGTTGGGAGTTCAAGAGTTCACCGGAAATCCGAAGGATCATCGTAAGTGTTGTCAGAACCAGTCGAGAATAAATCGGGGACTTGCCGAAGGTTTCAAAAGTTCATCAAAAAGATCATCGGAGGTTTACAGAGCTCACCGAGAAGGTTTAGAAGCTTGCCAAAGATTCGAGAAACTTGCCATAAAGTCCGGGAGCCTGTTGGGAGTCCATTGGAAGAAATCCGAGGGTGTGTCGGAAGTCCGCCGAAAGTTTGCCAGAAGCTTGTCGAAAGAAAACTTGACATGCTGATTTAGTTTCTACTTAGAATATGTTTTCAATTTCGTAGTTAGAATAAAATTAGGGTTAGGATTAGGTGATAATCTTGATTAACCCTAGTAGGGGCTAACTAGGCCTTAATTGGGCTAAATTGGGCTGGATTCAGAGCCCATTCAGCTGTGCTGGACTAGGCCTGGCGGTGGCACCACCAGATTGGGATGGTGGCATCGCCCTGGGAACAGGTCCCTAGGCAGTCTGGGTAGTGGTATCGCCCCAAGTCTACGGTGGTACCGCTGACAGTTATTACCTATCAGCGGTGGTGTTGCCAGTCCACAAAGTCCGAAGACCCTGTAAGGAGGTAGTACTGCTAGACTAGGCGATGGTACCATTAGATTGGGCGGTGGTACCATTAGACTAGGTGGTGGTACCACCTAGTACACTAACAAAGCAGGGTCAATTGGTGGTGGTACTGCTAGTACCTGAAAATTTGGGATGTGACTCTTTTTCACTCTAATTCTAAAGCCAATTAAGTCTATAAATACCCCTCTCTTCTCAGCTAGCTAAGAACTATTGAGAAGTTAGAAAACCTGAGTTAAAGCTATAGCAAAATTGTATTTGATAGCTTGAGTGTTCACCTTCCATGTCTTACTTTGTCAAAATTCTGTAAGAGTGTAAACCACCTGTAAAAGTTTGTAAGAGGCATACTTGGTCCTTCCCCTTCAAGAAGATTTGATAGTGAAAGTTGGTAACCTCATCGGAGGCGGTTTTGAAAGTGGACGTAGGTCATTTGACTGAACCACTATACATTGCTACGTACTATTTTGAATGTGAGTTTTAATTGCTGCATCTTGTTCTTTACTTAGCTACAAATCTTTCGATCTTATTCTCTCTACTCTCAATCATATTCTCACTAATCACTTTGCTCAAATCTCATTCGTCGGATCGAAATTTCTCTTCAAACAACTATTTCTGAAATTAGTTTCAAATTTATGGGTTTTATCCGTTGCCCTAATTCACCCCCTCTTAGTGCCGCTTAGATCCTAACACACATATTTAAATCCAAAGAAATAAAAAAAACTCTTATTTGAGTTTTTTAGTAAGTGTAGCTCGCTCCATTAAACAACGGAGGACGAACAATCGAAAAACCCTCTTGAAAGCCGTGAAGAGCCATTTCTCGTAGGTGTGAATTCAAAATAGAAATAACATGGCTCTGATACCAATTATTGGGATCTAGAGTAGCACTAAGAGAGAGGGGGCGGGGTGAATTAGTACAATGGTTAAGAATGATAAATTTCAATGATTTAAAAGGATTTTGGAAACTTCATACGTTGAAAACCTTATTTCGATTAAAACCGATTTTGATTGAAGCATATTAGAGACATAATTAACTTGAGATCATTTAGAGATGAAAAAAGAGAGTAAAAGAAAGTAGGGCAGCCAAATAAAATGGTTTGCAGAAAGATAAAAGCAATAAGTAAACGCAAACTAGATTTTTATAGTGGTTCAGTCATACAACCTACATCCACTCTTGATTTCTCTTCTCTTGAGATCACCGGCTTTCTACTGGTTATCTTCCTTCCAACGGGTGAAGATGAACTCTCTTACAACACCTCTCCTTTTGACGTGCTCAGGAGATAACCCTTACAAGCACTTCACTCCTCTCTTTCATTGAAATACAAATGAGAACTAGATGAGGGATGTTTAGAAGTATTTTTATAGCATTTTGTTCCTTTCAAAATCTCTGTGCTTATATATGCATCCTAGGGATGAGAGGGGTATTTATAGGCTCCATTTGATTCAAACTCGGAGCTAAAAACCTTCCTATCCTGGGTTTATCGGGTATTGGCAGTACCATCGCTTATCACTGGCGATACCACCGCTAGTTTGACCCTAACACTAGGCGGTACCACTGCCCAGTACATCATATGGAGTTAGGCCTGGGGCGGTACCACCGCCCCAATCTGGCAGTGCCACCACTAGACAGGGTCCAGCACTTCTGGTTGAGCCTTAAACCTGGCCCAAACTAGCCCATTACCAGGCCTAGTTGGCCCTTACTAGGGTTATAGGATTAACACCTAATCTTAACATCAATTACATGCTAACTATAAAATTAAAGATATTTTCTAGGCTAAAAATTGTCCGACAAGTCAATACTTCTTTCGATGAGCTTCCGACGAACTTCTAGCGGTCTTCCGATGAACCCTCGGACACCATTCTATGGACTCCCGGCAAGCTTTTGGACTTCATGATGATCTTGGTGAGTTCCGACGAGCTTCTTTGGCAAGCCCCAATCTTTCTCAGTGAGCTTCACGAACTTCCAACGAACCTTCCGACGAACTTCTAAAAACTCTTCGACAAGCTCCCTACTCATTCTCGGCTAGTTCCAATAGCACTGTCGACAAACCCTCGGACTTCCGTCGAACTCTCGAAGTCCCAACGATTCGATCATACTTGACTTTGGCACTTTGTTTCACTTTATGTCTTCATTGTTATTATAGTTAATCCTACACACTAAGTAAATCTTAACCCTACTTCGATTTAGACAATTATTACATGAATCAACATCTTATTGCCTGGCACGTCATTAGTTTGCACTTCATCCAGTTCTTCAACACACCGTCCTATCTTGCGGCTTGTTGCCCAATCGGCGGTTGACCTCCAAAACCCCAATCTCCTTGGTACAACACCACTCTTCTTGGTTCGATGCCTCATGTCTAAACCTTCTGTTGATTGTCGATCGGTCCTCCAGCTCGACATCCAATATCTTGACATGATTTCCTTCAGTGCAACTCTGATTTATTCTATGTCAACTGTCTAATCCTGATCGAGTAGACTTACATCCCTCAAAACGCAGTTAGACAATAAAACACTATCAATTAGTTTCATCATCAAAATCTGAGACTCAACATGTGACTCAACCGAAACCCCTTTATCTTATATATTTTAAGTTAAGCATATTTCCAATACGCATTTGATCGAACAAATTTTTTGAATCATCGTAATTCCTCAAAAGTACCAATTCAACTCCCCCCCTCTCTTAGTGCCTTTATGGTCCTAATAGAATACTCATATAAGATATCTTTGGTGTCTCAAGTCTAAAGACTAGACACACAATTGGGATGACGGAATCGCTATTTGACAATGAGGTATCATCAACTATCTAGCATTCCGTGAAAGGATCAATCAGTGAACTCATTCTCCAATGAGCACCTACATTATATCCCTAGTGTCCCCACATGAGCAGTTATAAGACTAGTCATCTTCATCATATGGATGGGTATACAGTACACTAGTCTGTCTGGTTATCTCGATGTCCCTTTCTAGTAACCTATGATCAGGATTATTTAGGATTTATGTTTAAAGGTGAATCAGTTTCATTATCATGATCTCATCATGATCCAATTCCTATTACATAGATCCATAGACATCACAATATAGTAATAGGCAATACAAAGTAAGAAAAATGCCAAATAAATAATAAGCTGTTGAATCTTGGATTTTGATGATGAAACTAATTGAGTGTGATTTGTGGTCTAACTGCGTGTTGAGTTACGCAGGTCTACTATCGATTAGGATTAGATAGTTGACACTGGAGGAATTGACATTGCACCGGAAGTGATCACATCAGGATATTGGATGTCGAGCCGGAGGTTTGGTTGACTATCGGCAAGAGGCTTTGTACGTCGGGCATCGGGCCAAGAAGAGCGTGTTGCGCCAAGGATATCGGGATTGCGGAGGTCAATCACCAATTGGGCAATGGACCGCAAGAGAGGATGATGTGCCGAAGGATCGGACGAAGTGCCGACCAATGACGTGCCGGGCAACTAAATGTCAATTCGTGTTATAATAACTGTCTAGATCGAAGTAGAGTGTTTGTTGTTTGTGTGCAGGAGTAACTACGATAAGGATGAAGACGTAAAGTGAAACAAAGGGTCGAAGTCAAGTGCGATGGATCATTGGGAGTTCGAGTATTCGATGGAAGTCTGAAGATTCATTGGGAGTGCTATCGGAACTGGCCGAGAACGAGTAGGGAGCTTGCCGAAGGGTTTTTGGAAGTTCGCCAGGAGGTTCATCGGAAGTTCGCGGAGCTTGCCAAGAAAGATCGGAGCTTGCCAAAGAAGCTCGGGGGAACTTGCCAAAATCATCGTGGAGTCCGAGAGCTTGCCGGGAGTCCGCAGGATGGTTTCCGAGGGATCGTCGGAAGACTACCGGAAGTTCGCCGGAAGCTCGACAGAAGAAGACTTTACTTGCGGACTTTGTAACAGCTTAGGAATGTCTTTAAGTTCGTAGTTTGCACATAAGTAGGGCAAGGATTTAGAAAAAATCCTAACTAAATTCAGTGGGGGCCAACCGGTCCTCTATTGGGCCGAGTTGGGCCTTACACGGGGCCCATTCAACCTTGGCTGAATGGGCCAAGAGGTTGAACCGCCCAGCCTAGGGCGGTAGCACTGCCCAGCTGCTGTAGTAGCGCTGGCTACTGTAGCAGCGTTGGCTACTATAGCAAGTGCCCGCCATCAGAGTGCAGCGCTTCGGCTATTGTAGCAGCGCCGCTATTATGTAGCAGCGCCTGGTTATTATAGCAGCGAGCGTAGCACCGCCTCGCTATTGTAGCAAAGGTAGCACCGCCTGATTATTATAGCAAAGCGGTAACACCGCTTAGCCGGGCTGTAGCGATAGCACCGCCTTATTCTTATAGTGACGATAGCACCGCCTGGCTGAGGCGGTAGCATCACCTGGGTGTGTCGATCTACCAGATGACAAAGACCGAAAAAACTCAAAAGATTCAAATTTTTGGCTCCAAGTTTGGGCTCCAAATTTGAATCACTTTGAGGCCTATAAATACCCTTTCTTTCTCAGCTGAAAGGTGAACCCTTTTGAGAAGTTAGAATCTTAGTTTTAAGTCTTGAAAGTCTTATTCTTGCTAAGTGTTCACCTCATTCTTCTTGTGAAATCTTGTAAGAGTGTGAATCACTTGTAAAGGGTTGTAAGAGGGGTATTTGATCCTTTCCCTTCAAAGGATTTGGTAGTGGAAGAAGGGAGCCTCATTGGAGAAGGCTTCGGAAGTGGATGTAGGTCACTTTGACCGAACCACTATACATCGCTGCGTCTTGATTGTGTGAGTGTTTAAATTTCTGTTTTATCTCTTTACTTTGCTGCAAGCCTTTACTTTACTTACTCTACTTCCTTTTCATCTTCGTACGCATGCTTTAAAGTTAAAACGCAATCTTTTCGGGTTCAAACGAAACGTTGCTTTCATCGTACGAAGTTTTCAAAGCTTGTTTTAAAAATCTGAAAAATCTATCGTTTTATCCGCTGCACTAATTCACCCCCCCCCTCTTAGTGCCGCTCGATCCCTAACATAAGTAACAAGAGTGTGTATCATGTCACATGTGCTATCACTCACATGATTAGCTCATAGGGCACCTATGAGTAGCAACTTTATAAGTCTCCACCTTTCCATCTACTTTGATCTTCTGCTTGAAAATCCATTTGCAACCAATGGGTACGATACTCTTAAGTATATCAACTAGGTTCTAAATCTTATTAGAGTACATGGAATCTATCTTATAATTCATGGCTTTTTGTCACTTCTTGGAGTCTATACTCATAATAGCCTTCTCGTAGACTTGAGAATCAACATTCTTAATATCCTCTCCTCTGATATATCCCACATATCTCTTAGCAGGATGGGGTACTTTACCAGACCTACGTAAAGTCAGAATTTTTGTGCTAGGTACTTAAACAGACTCGGGCTGCGGAATGGTGCTTGAGCTAGGTTCTCTAACCTTGCTCAACTCTATCATGCTCCCACTATCTCCACCAAGAATATGTATTCTCAAGGAACACTATCCTCTTAGCTACAAAGATCTTTTAGTCCTTAGGGTGATAGAAATAATACCCACAAGTTTTCTTAGGGTATCCCACAAACTTGTACCATTCTATCCTAGATTTTAACTTATCGAAGGTGTCTCCTAACATGAGTAGAGTAGTCCCAACTTAGTTGGTGTAGACATTACCAACTTAGTTAGAACTCTATTTAGATGGTAAGTTGTAGACTCTAGGGTGTATCCCAAGAATGAGATAGGTAGGACAGCGAAACTCATCATTGACCACACCATGTCTAGCAGTATTCAATTCCTCCTTGCGGATACACCATTGAGTTGAGGTGTATAAGGAGGTGTCCATTGGGATAAAATCCCAAAGCCCTTGAGGAACTGGGTGAACTTTGTACTTAAGTACTCACCTTCTCGATCTGATCGAAGAGTCTTGATACTCTTTCTAGTCTAATTTTTTATATCTTATTCTTATATTTTCTAAATTTCTTGAAGGTCTCGGATTTGTACTTCATCAAGTACACATGTCCGTACCTAGAGAAGTCATTAGTAAATATAATGAAGTAAGAATAATCTCCTATGGCTTGAGTTAATATGGGATCACCTACATCATTATGTATGAGTTCCAACAACTAAATGGCTCTCTCTCTAGTTCTACTAAATGGAGAGTTGGTCAACTTTCCATGAAGGTAAGGCTCACAAATTGCATATGACTCATAATCGAATGAATCTAGGTATCCATTTTTCAGCAACTTTTAAATCCTTCCCTCATTGATATAACAGCCTATAATGCCACAAGTATACACTATTTACCTCATCTTGTTTCCTTTTGGGCACACTTATATTTATAATATATGGAGCAATATCTAGCATAAATAAACCTTATATATCATTCCTCTAGTGATGATCTTATCATCCACTATTATTGAACAACTATTATTCTCAAAAATAAATTTATATCTACTAACTGTCAAATATGAAATGAATATAATGTTTTTGATAATAGAAGGAACAAAGTAATATACATCCAATATAATAGTAGCTCCACTAGGCAGATATAGGGTAACCTCACCAACAGCTACTATAGTAACTTTTGCTTCATTACCTATCTTGAGGTTCATCTCACCTCTCGATAGTCTCTTAGGTCTTGTTAGAACCTGTAACGAATTACGGATGTGATAAGTACTATTGGTATCTAATACCCATGTGTTATCATAAGAATCTAACAAATGAAGACTAATCATGATGTTCTTGAAGCTTCTCCAAGCTTCTATTTTGCCTTCTCTACAAGGTACTCTTTGCAGTTCCTCTTTCAATGTCCGTCTTTGCTATAGTGGAAGCACTGGAGTTTATCCTTTGTCGGATCCTTTTTAGCAACCTTTGCTTTACCCGATTTGCCCTTGCCCTTGTCATTTTAAGGGTCTTATTTACTTTTTCTTTTCTTTCTGGTCTCACCAGCATAGAGAACTAGCTTTTCTTTCTTAATGGTGCTCTTATCCTTCCTTAACTTATTGAAGAGCTCAGGGAGAGTCATCTTAAGTTTGTTCATGTTAAAATTCATAATGATTGAGAAAATGAGTCTGGTAGAGACTGAAGTATAAGATCCATAAACAAATTATCCTTTAGGACCATTCCTAGACCCTTGAGTTTCTGTATCCACTCAATCATCTTAAGAATATTATTTTGAACTAGTGTCCCCTTAGTTATCCTAGCATAGAAGACTCTTGGATATCTCATATTGTTGAGTTCTTCCCTGTTCCTCAAACAATTTATGAAGATATAAGAGAATGGATCTGACATCTATCTTTACATGCTGCCTCTATAACTCGAGAGTCATGGAGCCCAACATGTAATACTAAGCAAGAGTAGACTTATCTATGTACTTTATGTAGTGAGTGATCACATTCTCGCTTGCCCCTTCCTTGGGCGTAGGCATTACTATATCAAGAACATACGCGATTTTCTCTCCCGTGAGAATGATTCTTAGGTTATGGAGCCAATCTATATAATTTGGACTAGTGATATAGTTGACATCAAGTATGCCACATAAAGAATTTGAAAGTGACATTTTCTAAAATAAGGATGCAAGTAAAATAAATAATATGTAGATTTTTTTTAAAAAAATAAACAATCAAGATATGGTCTTCTATCTTAATTACTCCCACTATTTTTTCATGAAATACACAACTCCCTCCGGTATGTGAATCAAAGATCTCTCACAGATCTCTAGTGGGAATCAGGATCTAATCAGCTTCTTTATGTAACCTTTATTAGGATTGTAAAGGCACTAAGAGGGGTGATATAGTGCTTTCAAAACGAAGAACTGATTCAAAAATTTGTTTGATGAAATTGGTATAAAAAATTAGTTTAGAATATAAGTTAGTATAGTAAGCAATTAAATCAGTAAGTAATAGTAATAAAGAGCATTAAGGAAATGCAAACTAGATTTATGGTAGTTCGATCATCACGACTTACGTCCACTCCCAATTCCTCCTCTCTCAACGCCATTGGCTTTCACTAACGATCATCTTTTCAATAGGCAAAGATCAACTGCTTATATTACAACTCTTTTCTCCTTTTCATAAGCTTAGGAGAGAACCTTTACAACTCTTTTTTATAAGTAATCCTCACGCCTCCCTTAGAATGACATGTAAGCTTAAGGAGGAAGGAATTCAACACTTTCAACAGAGTTTACACACTTAAAATCATAAGCTTTTTCATACTCTATTAAGCAAGCATGAGTGAGGTATTTATATACTCTAAATGGCTTTACAAATGAAGTAGTACTATCACCTAACATAGTTTGAGAGACTGTGTTCTAACAGTACTACTTCTTGACATTAGCGGTACTATCGCTAACCTTAGCGATACCACTATTGGGTTTTACGAAAATATATACTCTGTACTTTCTAACTCACAAGCGGTACCATCGCCCGGTCTGGTAGTGCCATAGCATGACCCAACTTTAGGTCACTAAATTGGCCTTCTAATATGCCCAATTCAACCTTATGGGCCCTTAATTGAGTTGGCCTAGTTACACCAAAAATCAACTCAATTAGACTTCTAAACTACTTCGATCAAGACTTAAAAATTTATAATCATGAAGCAAATTATCTGACATATCATTTGTGTTGGGAAATCCGTCATAAGGGAGGCGACATCACATGCGTAGCAGAAGAAAAGAAAAACAAAACCCTAGATTTCCCGTAGAAAGTTTCCATCATCGTGCGAAGATCGGTGCATCAAAAACAAATCCACAAAAACTGCACGTGCAAAAGAAGATACCTAGGGAGATCGTATATCCCTGAATTCCTATAGATCTGTGGGAGAGGATGAAGGAGGTCAAGCGTCCTTCTCTCTAGCAGTATCCACACAGCAAGGATTGCGATGATGCACCTCTCTCTTTGGGGAGAGGCGAATAGGAGGTGGCTACCAAAAACCCTCAGCCTATAGAACTTTGGTTCCCTCCTATTTATAGAGGCCCCCCTAAAAACCCTAATGGATCCTTTTGCCCTATTGGGTATTGGATCTCCATCCAATTACCCAAGCCTCTTGGATTAGTGGGTTTCTACCCAATAATCTCTTATTAGCAATTATTGGATCTCATCTCAGGATCCAATAATTCAGGAGCTTAATGGATATCCAATAAGATAGGGGGTTTAGCGGATATCTCATATCCAAACCTCTACTCGTCGTAATACCTACCATATGTGTGTGACCCTCTAGGCCCAATATCGAGCTGGCCGTGAGTTATACTTATCAGAACTCCTTCTGACATAGTGAATTATTATCTCTATAATAATTCACCCAACTCATCGACTGCGGACGTACCAGGCCACTACGCCGCGACCCCCAAACGATACAGGGGAATCCAATCCTTTGGACCTATCTGTCCTCAGTTACCATATATCTATAATCTCTCATCCATCTAATATCCTAGAGACCTTATACCGGGCATGGTGCTATTAGGCCCATACGGTCTCTCCTCGAGTCTTGCTCTTGTCGGATTCTCCCGAAGAACTTTTTCTCTCTCAATCCGAATAACCTTGGCCAAGGATTTGTTCGAGCAAGAACACATGGGATATTCCTCTCATGATACTGAGAGCGGATGATCCTCTATTGACACTCAATAGCCCTCGTAAGGTTGGCTACCATTCCCAATGATCGACTGTACTTGATATGGAACTTTTCAAACCTATATATCCGGTATCAAAGAGTGGAGTACTCATACAGGACATCCTTGGTGTCTCAAGTCTAAGGATCAGATACACTACTGGGACTACGGAATCGCTGTCTAATGTGAGGTATCAATAACCATCCAGCATTCCGTAGGCGGATTAATCAGTGAACTCATTCTCCAATGAGCACCTGCACTATACCCTTAGTGTCCCCACACGAGTAGCTATGAGACCAGCTATCTCCATCATATGAACGGGTATACAGCACACCAGTCTATCCAGTTATCTCAATATCCTTCTCGAGTATCCTATGACTAGGATAATTTAGGGTCTGTGTTTAAAGGTGAATCGGTCTCATTATCATGATCTCATCACGATCCGATTCCCATTTCACAGATCCAAGGACATCACAATATACATCTAGATAATGTGAGATAATTCCAATAATTATAAGCAAAGAGATTGATGCACCGTGTTACAGGTGCTATCACTCATGTGATTAGCTTGTAGGGCACCTATAATTAGTAATCTCCCACTTGACCTAAAGTCAATCACCAACATATCTGATCCCCATCAGACCTCTATGTTAGGGATTGAGCGGCACTAAGAGGGGGGGGGGTAGTGCAGCGGTAAAGAACGATATATTTTTTAGCGATTAACACAAGTTTGGAAACTCCGTATGAATAAATGCAGCATTTCGTTTGAACCCGGAAAGATTACGTTTTAACTTTAATGTATACGTAAGAAGATGAAGATGAAGTTAAGTAAATAAGACAGCAAATGAAAATGGTTTGCAGTAAAGTAAGTTGCGAGAAAGTAAATGCAAACTGATTTATAGTGGTTCGGTCATCCGACCTACATCCACTTCCGAAGCCTTCTCCGATGAGGCTCCCAACTTCCACTAGCAAATCCTTTTAAAGGGAAAGGACCAAATACCCCTCTTACAACCCTTTTACAAGAAGTTTACACTCTTACAAATTTTTCAAAGAGAAAGAAGGAGGTGAACACAAGCTATTGAAAACTAGACTTTCCTAAGCCTTTTCCTCAATTTCTAACTCTCAGAAAAGGTTGTCTTTCAGCTGAGAAAGGGGGGGTATTTATAGATCCAAAATGGATTCAAAATTGGGCTCCAAATTTGAAATCAAATTGGAGGTCCCGGTGCTGGCGGTGCTACCGCTTGTCAGAGGCGGTGCTACCGCCTGTTAGTCGTCAGACTGACAGTGCACAGGCGGTACTACCACCTGGAGTAGGCGGTACTACCACCACTATTACTGTAGCTGAGCGGTACTACCACCCCAGGCTAGGCGGTACTATCGCCCAGGTCATTTTCAGCATAGTGGTTTCGGCCGAAAACTCGGCCGAAACCGGTCTAAATGAAGTCCAAATTGGCCCAAATTTGGTTTGTAGGATTAACACCTAATCCTAAACCAAATTATATACTTACTATGAATTTTAAAGATATTTTTTAAGCTATTTCAAAGTCCACAATATAAGACTTCTTTTGGTGAGCTTTCGGCGAACTTCCGGCGGTTTTTCGATAAACCCTCGGAAACCATTCTGCGGACTCCCGGCAAGCTCTCGGACTTCACAAGGATCTTGGTGAGTTCCAACGAGCTTCATTGGCAAGCTCTGATCTTTCTTGGTAAGCTCCGCGAACTTCCGACAAACCTTTCGGCGAACTTCCGAAAATCCTTCGGCAAGCTCCCTACTCGTTCTCGATCGATTCCGATAACACTCCCAATAAATCTTCGGACTTCTGTCGAACTCTTGAACTCCCAACGATCCATCACACTTGTCTTTCGGCACTTTGTTTCGCTTTATGTCCTTATCTTCATCGTAGTTAATCCTGCACACAAACAACAAACGCTCTACTTCGATCTAGATAGTTATTACAATGTGAATTGACTTTTAGTTGCTGGGCATGTCATTGGTCGGTACTTCGTCCGATCCTTCGGCACATCGTCCTCTCTTGCGGTTTGTTGCCCAATCGGCGGATGACCTCCGCAACCCCGATATCCTTGGCGCAACATGCACTTCTAGGCTCGATGCCTGACGTACGAAGCCTTCCACTGATTGTCGATCGAACCTTCGGCTCGACATCCAATATCCAGACGTGATCACCTCCGGCACAACATCAATTCCTCCAGCGTTAATTGTCTAATCCTGATCGATAGTAGACCTGCATAACTCAAAATGTAGTTAGACCACAAATCACACTCAATTAGTTTCATCATCAAAATCTGAGATTCAACAATCTCCCCCTTTTTGATGATGACAACTAATTGATGACTGACGGAGTTAACCATAACTCCCCGGAGTTTAACACAAACTCCCCCAATCAATATGCCATTGATAGAAACCTTGGATTATCCCAAATCTAAGCAACATTTATCGCAATATTAAGAGAAAACAACAAACCATCATGCAAATATATAAAGTATTCAATCAATGCATGAAGTCATCAATCTACTTCTCCCCCTATGTCATCAACAAAAAGGAGAAGTAACATCATAGCTAGTTTAAAAGATATGCAAATTTTATAACATACTAGCTATCAATCTAGATATACAACATTTAACCATAGCTTTGCAATACAACATCCAATCATACCATTCAATTATAACAAGTTTTTAAGGATGGGCAATGATGGTAAATTTTTTTTTTTACTTGCTTCTTGAGATGTGCACGTTGCACTTTCTTTGCTTCCTTTGCATGTTCTAGCTAGCAAAATTTTTCTTTGCGATACATAAGCTAGCAATAAATCTTCTTCCCCTTTGTTTTTGTCAAAAAAGTAGAGTCAAATAGTCAATGCTTTGATCATGACAAAATAACAAATTTGTAACATGAATTTTTAGCATATTAAGCCATGAATTCAAGGGAGTCAAAAATCATGATATGAGAGAAAAGGATGATAAGCAAGCAATCAATAATGATAAGCAAGCTAACATACTTTGCGACACGCAAGTTAGCTTTCTTTCAATTCTTCTCTTTTGTAACTAAGTTTCACCTTTGCATGCTATTAACTTTTTGTTTGCAATGAGCTAGCAATTATATATAATCACTTTAAACATATATGCTAACTTTTCATTAAAACATACAAACATAAAGGCATGGCAAGTGTAACATTTCAAATTTTTGAAGTTTTACATTTTGCTTCTTTTGAAATAGTCAAGATAGCAATATTTACATCCTTTGAGATAACAATCCTTAACTTTTTGTGAAATTGCAAGGTAGTAATTTTTCTCCCCCTTTGTCTTTGTCAAAAAGAAGGGAGGACTAAATGGCTAAAAATTTCAATCATTATACAAGCCATTTTTCATATCAATTATAAATTTGCATCAATAAAAATATACATCAATTGTTCAATCATCACATGATGCAAATAAGACAACAATGCAAAGAAATCATGTCATGAAGGATATTAATATGTAAATTCAACAAAGATCAAAACTAAAAGATATCATTCATAACTTTCTTTTTAGCAATATCAAAATTCATATTTATCAATTTTTAATTTAAGATAAATGTCATACAACCAAGAATCATGATATATAAAAGCATATCAATATCAAGGATCAAATCATGATTACAAGTGCTAACATATTTTCTTTTCATTCATTTTCAAGCCATGATAAAAGAATAAATTAATGATTCAATCATTAAGCACAATTCTTTTACATCAATTTTGAATCATATAGAGCTTACACGGCAAATATCAATTTATGATAAAGGGTATACAACCAAGAATCATGATGCATAAAAACATATCATTCTCGTAGATCAAGTCATGATTCATTGATTCATCATAAGACAAATTTCTTTTCAATCATCAATTTTTCAATTACCACATAAGGCATACAAGCCAAAGAATTTTTGTCATTTCTATATTATGAAATATATGATAATAAGGCTCATGATTCATTTAAAAAGATATAGCATAAAGAGCAACTTGATTCATGCATAAGAATTCCAAGTATCAAGTATTAAGATATCAAGACTTGGATTGTGATAAAGCTCACTCAAGTTCAAATCATCAAAATCATTAACATAGTTTATGAGATTCATAAAAAAACATAAACTTGAATTGTTCTCCTCTTTGGTAAATGATAAAAAGAAGCAATCATTTTCAAGATTCAAAATGCTAGCAATTTGCATTAATCATGACAAGTGATACATCAAAAGTTTATATCATTATTTCAATCAACAAGTTATGAAGCATACAAAGTAGTATTGAAACATGAGAGAAAAGTTCAAATTATCAAATTATAATCAATTCATCGAAATCACTTCTATAATTTACGAGATTCTTAAGATATCATGAAATCATTAATCTCGATAAGATAGTAAATATAATTTCTTTATGTTTCATCATATAAGTATGTCTTTTGCCTTTATATGCCAAATCAAAATATTCAAAACCGAAAGACAAACTTCATTATAAAAATCGTTAAGACAAAAATATAACACATCATTTCAAGACATGAGATTTAATTTATCATGATAATGTGTTTTATTTTATTTCAAACAAGTGTGCTCATGTTTCAAAAGATGAGTGTCAAATTTAAGATCAAAACATGAGTTTGTCATCAAGATATGATATCACAAAGTCATTAAGCATGATAATAAACTTTTAATATTTTCATTTCAATGATGATTTCATAATGTATGTTCAAATATTTATACGGAAGCCATCATTGTATAAATTCAAAATACAAGTTTGTCATTAAACCCATCAAGATTAAATGTATCAAAATCTTTCATTCGAAAATTTTAATAAGAGTCATATAAATTGATTACATGTGAGCATGTATCAACAATTCAAAGAAAGACGTAAGTTTTGTTATAAAAACCATTAAGACCAAACACATCAAAAATAAAACATTGTGATTAAAATATTTTTAACTTTTGTGTTTTATTTTATGTGGTTGATCTTATATAAGCATGTTCAAAACTTTCATGTAAAAATGAAATCATCAATATGCTTGCTTTTATCTTTTAATCATATTTGGTGTACAAGGATTATCTTGAAACATGCTATTAATTTTTTGTGTAAAAAATCATGCATCTTGTTTGAAATCAAAAGCAATGTAAAATCATCAAGATTCATGAATTTGTCATGATCATACGTATGGAGCATTTTCATTTATCAAGTAAGATTTCACATAAGCATGCCCAAAAACTTTTTGCATGAAAGATATGTATCAAGTTTAAAACCAAAAAGTGATAGGAAAATCATCAAGATTCATGGATTTATTATGAATATATTATTTCAAAATATGAGATTTCAAGTCATCAAGTATGATACAATCATTAAGCATGTTTTCATAATGCATCATCAAAATCATTTTAATTCTTTCTTTCATTTGTAATAACAAGATGATCAATGCTCAAATTTTTGCTAAAATCATGTATCATTTTATAAAAATATGAAAAATAATTTCGTCATGAAAACCATCAAGTCCGAATATACATTATTCCAAAATGTAGGATTTTAATCTTCATCATTTCAATTCCTCATTAAGCATGATACAAAAATTTAAAGATTAAACATCATGTTTAGAAACGAAATATAAAACATCAAGATACACATGCATGGATTAATCCTAGGCAATATCACAAATCATGCAAGCATCATTCATAATTTTTACTTTTCAAAAATACTAGAAAGAAAAGCATAGTATAATTTTAAAACAATTTAAATTTCCAAAAATACAAGAAAAGCATGAAAAAAATTCCTACTAACTAAGTTAAGCATTCATGGAAAGCATTATGTAATTTCAAAATAATTCAAGGGAGTTAAGTTACTTATCTTATAGTCGAAGCCCGTTAAAGCCCAATTCGCCGTTTCGTCATTTGATTCTTCTTTGCACTTCTTCTTCATCTTTGGCCTCTTCCTCCGTTCAAGTTCATTGTTCATTTTAGATTTTTGTTTAATGAACTTATTAAGATTCATTAAAAGTTCAATGTTATCTTCATTGTCCTCATCACTTGAGTCATCACTCAAGTGGCATTTTATAGTCCGAAGTGCCAAATCCTTCCTATTCTTTGGAAGGTGCTCCATGTGTTTATCGAGTTCATTGTGTTCCAAGAAAGCCATTTCATAGGTCATTAAAGACCCAATGAGTTCTTCAAGTGATAAGTCATGTAAATTTTTAGCTTCTTGTATTGCCGTTACTTTTGGATCCCACTCTTTTGGAAGGGATCTTAAAATCTTGTTTACTAAATCAAAACTTGAAAAAGATTTACTAAGACTTCTTAAACTATTGACGACATCTGTGAATCGGGTGTACATGTCGTCGATAGATTCGCTTGGTGTCTTTTGGAAGAGCTCAAAATCATGCAATAAGAGGTTTACTTTCAAGTCTTTAACTCTACTAGTTCCCTTGTGCGTGAGTTCAAGAGTTCGTCAAATGTCAAAAGCTGTTTCGCACATAGAAATCCGATTGAACTCGTTCTTGTCCAAAGTGCAAAATAAGGCATTCATAGCCTTTGCGTTTAAAGAAAATGATTTCTTCTCTAAGTCCGACCATTCGTTCGTCGGTTTAGAGGGAAGTTGAAAGCCATTTTCGATGATGTTCCATAAATCCAAATTCATTGAAAGTATGAAAACTCTCATTCGAGTTTTCCAATAAGTGTAGTCTGAACCGTTAAAGAATGGTGGATGAAAAACTAAAAAGCCCTCTTGAAAACCATTTAGAGCCATTTCTCACGGGTGTAAATCCGAAAGAGAAAGAATGTGGCTTTGATACCAATTGTTAGGGATCGAGCGGCACTACGAAGGGGGGGGGGTGAATTAGTGCAGCGGTAGAGAACGATAGATTTTTCAGTGATTAACACAAGTTCGGAAACTTCGTACGAATGAATGTAGCATTTCTTTTGAACCCGGAAAGATTACGTTTTAACTTTAATGCATATGTAAGAAGATGAAGATGAAGTTGAGTAAATAAGACAGCAAATGAAAATGGTTTGCAGTAAAGAAAGTTGTGAGAAAGTAAATGCAAACCGATTTATAGTGGTTCGGTCATCCGACCTACATCCACTTCCGAAACCTTCTTCGATGAGGCTCCTAACTTCTACTAGCAAATCCTTTTGAAGGGGAAGGACCAAATACCCCTCTTACAACCCTTTTACAAGAAGTTCACACTCTTACAAATTTTTCAAAGAGAAAGAAGGAGGTGAACACAAGCTATTGAAAACTAAACTTTCCTAAGCCTTTTCCTCAATTTCTAACTCTAAAAAAAAGTTGCCTTTCAGCTAAGAAAGGGGGGGTATTTATAGATCCAAAATGGATTCAAATTTGGGCTCCAAATTTGAAATCAAATTGGAGTTCTCGGTGCTGGCGGTGCTACCGCTTGTCAGAGGCGATACTACACTTTGTCGATCGTCAGATCGACGATTACCAGCAGATACTACCGCCTGGAGTAGGTGGTACTACCGCCACTGTTACTATAGCTGAGTGGTACTACCGCCCCAGGCTGGGCGGTACTACCGCCTAGGTCATTTTCAACACAGTGGTTTCGACCGAAAACTCGGCCAAAACCGGTCCAAATGAAGTCCGAATTGGCCCAAATTTGGTTTGTAGGATTAACACCTAATCCTAAACCAAATTATATGCTAACTACAAATTTTAAAGATATTTTTTAAGCTATTTCAAAGTCCACAAGATAAGACTTCTTTTGGTGAGCTTTCGACGAACTTCCGGCGGTTTTCCGATGAACCCTCGGAAACTATTCTGTGGACTCCCGGCAAGCTCCCGGACTTCACAAGGATCTTGGCGAGTTCTAATGAGCTTCATTGGCAAGCTCCGATCTTTCTTGGCAAGCTCCGTGAACTTCCGACAAACCTTCTGGCGAACTTCCGAAAACCCTTCGGCAAGCTCTCTACTCGTTCTCGATCGGTTCTGACAACACTCCCAATGAATCTTCGGACTTCCGTCGAACTCTTGAACTCCCAACGATCCATCACACTTATCTTTTGGCACTTTGTTTTGCTTTATGTCCTTATCACACAAACAACAAACACTCTACTTCGATCTAGACAGTTATTACAATGCGAATTGACTTTCAGTTGCCGGGCACGTCATTGGTCGGTGCTTCGTTCGATCCTTCGGCACATCGTCCTCTCTTGTGGTTTGTTGCCCAATCGGCAGATGACCTCTGCAACCCCGATATCCTTGGCATAACATGCACTTCTAGGCACGATGCCTGACGTACGAAGCCTTCCACTGATTATCGACCGAACCTCCGGCTCGACATCCAATATCTAGACGTGATCACCTCCGACGCAATGTCAATTCCTCCAGCGTCAACTATCTAATCCTGATCGATAGTAGACCTGCGTAACTCAAAACGCAATTAGACCACAAATCACACTCAATTAGTTTCATCATCAAAATCTGAGATTCAACACTCTATGATTCTCAAAGATAATCTGAGTCAATGGCTTTGTCAGTGAATCTGCAATGTTATCTTCGGATGGAACTCTTTCCAATTCTATATCTCTTCGGGCCATGATCTTTCTAATAAGTTGGAACCTCCTCAGAACACTTCTGATAAAACCCGGGTTCTCTTATTTGAGTAATCATCCCGTATTTGTCGTAATATAAAGGAATCAGCTCCTCGTTGCTCGGGATGACTCCTAGATCTGGGATGAACTTCTTCATCCAGACTCCCTCCTTTGCTATCTCTATCGCAGCAATGTATTCCGCTTCTATGGTCAAGTCAGCAGTAGTGTCTTGCTTGGAACTCTTCCAGCATACTGCTCCTCTATTCAGGGTGAACACATACCTTGAATTAGACTTGCTATCATCGACATCGGACTGGAAGCTCGAGTCCGAGTAGCCCTCAACCTTGAGGCTACTACCTCCATATACCAGTAAAAGATCCTCAGTCCTTCTCAAGTACTTAAGGATACATTTTACTGCTTTCCAATGCTTCAAGCATAGATCTACCTGATATCTGCTCGTTGTTAGGATCAAAAGGCACTAAGAGGGGGGGGTGAATTAGTGCAGCGGATTAAACTCGTATTCTTGAAACCGATTTCGCAAAGAAACACAAGTTCGTAGGAAGATTTCGATTCGACGAAAAAGAACTTGAAAGTAATTGCTTGTGAAAAGGAACTAACTATGAACTTGCAGCCAAGAAATAAAATGATTCAGAAATATAAACACTCACACATTTAAGGACACAATGATGTATAGTGGTTCGGTCAAATGACCTACATCCACTCTTGAAGCCTTTGCGATGAGGCTCCGCTCTTCCACTAGCAAGTCCTTTGAAGGGGAAGGATCAAACACCCTTTTACAACCCTTTACAAGATGTTCACACTTGTACAAGATCTCTCAAGAAGAAGAAAGGTGAACACTTAGCAAAGAATACAACACTTTTCAAACTCTTCAAAAGCTCAAGACTCAAACTTTTCTTGCTCAAAAGGGTTCCCTTTCAAATTGAAAAGGAAGGGGTATTTATAAGCCTCAAAGTGATTTAAATTTGGAGCCCAAACATGGAGCCAAAAATTTGAATCCTTTGAGTTTTTCTTGCAATCAACTCTTGGCGATCGACACCCAGGCGGTTCTACACTTCACCAAAGCGGTGCTACCGCCTGGCTTTCCACGCACCAGGCGGTGCTACCGCCCCAGCCAGGCGGTACTACCGCCTGGCTACAGTAGCCGGGGGCGGTACTACCGCCCCAGGCAGGCAGTGCTACCGCCTGCTACAGTAGCCGGCTACAGTAGCCGGGCTACTGTAGCATGCACGCTACTGGTGCTGCTGGGCGGTGCTACCGCCCCAGCCAACTGCTGCTGGGCGGAGCTACCGCCCCAGCCAGCTGCTGCTGGGCGGAGCTACCGCCCCAGCCAGCTGCTGCTGGGCGGAGCTACCGCCCCAGCCAGCTGCTGGGCGGTGCTACCGCCCCAGCCAACTGCTGCTGGTCGGAGCTACCGCCCCAGCCAGCTGCTGGGCGGTGCTACCGCCCCAGCCAGCTGCTGCTGGGCGGAGCTACCGCCTCTACCGCCCCAGCCAGCTGCTGCTGGTCGGAGCTACCGCCCCAGCCAGCTGCTGTTGGGCGGTGCTACCGCCCCAGCCAGCAGCTGCTGGGCGGTGCTACCGCCCCAGCCAGCAGCTGCTGGGCGGTGCTACCGCCCCAGCCAGCAGCTGCTGGGCGGTGCTACCGCCCCAGCCAGCTGCTGCTGGGCGGAGCTACCGCCCCAGCCAGCTGCTGCTGGGCGGTGCTACCGCCCCAGCCAGTTGCTGGTTCTGCTGGTTCTGCTGGGCGATGCTACCGCCCAGCATGCATGCAACGTGCATGCATGCACACAGCAGCATGCATGCTGCTGGCGGTGCAACTGCCCAGCATGCATGCAACGTGCATGCATGCACACAGCAGCATGCATGCTGCTGGCGGTGCAACTGCCCAGCATGCATGCAACGTGCATGCATGCACACAGCAGCATGCATGCTGCTGGCGGTGCAACCGCCCAGCATGCATACACGTAGCCAGTTGGGTTTGGGCCAAAATTTTGGCCCAAACTCATCCTAATCAAGGCCCAATGGGCCCCCACTTTGGGTTATCTAATCCTAACCCAAAATACGTGCTAACTACGAATTTTAAAGACGTTTCCTAAGCTATTACAAAGTCCACATGACAACTTCTTCCGTGAGCTTAGGTCAACTTCCGACAGCTTTCTTCCGACGAACCTTCTTATTCCGCGGACTCACGGCAAGCTCTCGGACTTCACGATGATCTTGGCGAGTTCCCCGAGCTTCTTTGGCAAGCACGATCTTTCTTGGCAAGCTCGCGAACTTCCGAAGCCGAACCTCCGAACTTACTTCCTAAAACCCTTCGGCAAGCTTCCTACTCGTTCTCGGCCATTCGGCAGCGCTCCCAACGAATCTTCTGGACTTCCTTTGAACACTCGAACTCCCAACGATTCATCACACTTGTCTTCGGCCCTTTGTTTCGCTTTCGTCTTCATCCCTATCGTAGTCAATCCCGCTCGATAGTAGACCTGCATAACTCAAAACGCAGTTAGACCACAAATCACACTCAATTAGTTTCATCATCAAAATCCGAGATTCAACAATCTCCCCCTTTTGATGATGACAACTAATTGATGACTCGACGAGTTAACCATAACTCCCTGAGTTTAACACAAACTCCCCTATCAATATGCAATTGATAGAACCCTTGATTATCCCAAATCCAAGTAACATGTATCATTCATGTAGTGAAATAAGAACAAACCATCATGCAAATATAAAATATTCAATCAATGCATGAAGTCATCAATCTACTTCTCCCCCTATGTCATCAACAAAAAGGAGAAGTATCATTATAGCTAGTTTAAAAGATATGCAGATTTTTACAACAAACTAGCTTGCACTTTGCAAGATATGCAGATTTTTACAACATCATACAACATTTTGCAATACAACATTGAGTTATACCATTCAATCATAGGAAGTTTCAAAGATGGGCAATGATGGTAATTTTCACTTGCTTGTTGAGATGTGCAAGTTGCACTTTCTTTGCTTCCTTTGCATGTTCTAGCTAGCAAAATTTTTCTTTGCAATACATAAGCTAGCAATAATTCTTCTCCCCCTTTGTTTTGTCAAAAAGTGGAGTACTAATAGCCAATGCTTTGATCATGACAAGATAACAAATTTACAATATAAATTTTTAGCATATTAAGTCATGAATTCAAGGAGTCAAAAATCAAGATATGAGATAAAAGATGATAAGCAAGCAATCAATAATGATAAGCAAGCTAACATACTTTGCGACACGCAAGTTAGCTTCCTTTCAATTCTTCTCTTTTGTAACTAAGTTTCACCTTTGCAAGCTATCAACTTTTGTTTGCAATGAGCTAGCAATTATGTATGATCACTTTAAACATATATGCTAACTTTTCATACAAATATAAAGGCATGTAACATTTCAAAATTTTGAAGTTTTGCATTTTGCTTCTTTTGATAAAATGAAAAGAGCATAAAGATCTTGATTTATAAAGAGTTTCAAGTCATAGTTGTCAAGATCATAATTCCACTAAAGTATTTTCATTAGCAAAGAATCACATGAGCACTTGATTGTTGCATAAATAATTTTATTGCATCATGATTTATAAAATTTTACAACATGAATCATAGGAGGTAAAATAGCAATAATATCAATCATGATTCATTGGATAGCAAATTGCAAAGAGAACAATTTGTTTCATGCATCTTGATTCACACAAGTCAAGTTATGATTCCAAGAGATTAAGAGATGAATCAAGAATCTTTAATAAGTCTTATTCAAATTCATAAAAGATATCAAGAAGAGCAATATTTCTTGTACATTGATATTCAAACCATGACAAGTGATATATCAAACATTTGCATTTATATTTCAATCATCAAGTCATGTGTATTGAAACATAGGAGAAATGTTCAAATTACACATGTAATGTTTCAACATTCAAAACATATTTTCTCAAGTTGAGTATCAACAAGTGAAGAGAAAATAACTTATGATTCATTTGGATTTTTCTTCAACAACATGGGAGAATAATGGTATGAAGTGAGAGATCTTGAAAGACTCAAGTTATCAAGATCACAATGTAGTTTAAGTTCATTCAAATCAAATTATTAACTTGTAACTCATAATCGAATCATCAAAATCAATTTCGAGATTCACAAAATATCATGAAATCATTAATCTCGATAAGATAGGAAAAATATTTTCTTTTTAAGTTGTTTGTTTCATACAAGTGTGCTCATGTTTCTAAAATGAGTATCAATTTTAAGACCAAAACATGAGTTTGTCATCAAGATATGATATCACAAGGTCATTAAGCATGATAACAAACTTTTAATATTTTCATTTCAATGATGATTTCATAATGTATGTTCAAATATTTATACGAAGCCATCATTGTATAAATTCAAAATACAAATTTGTCATTAAACCCATTAAGATCAAATGCATCAAAATCTTTCATTCAAAAATTTAATAAGAGCAATATAAATTGATTACATGTGAGCATGTATCAACTTTTCAAAGCAACAAGCAAGTTTCATCATAAAAACCATTAAGACTAAACACATCAAAAATAAAATATTATGATAGTGTATTTTCTTATTTGTAAGAGTTTCAATTTACGTGATTTGATCTTTCATAAGAATGATCAATGTCATGCATTATATTTAAACATGAGAGCATCATCATATTTAGAAATGAATTTATCATTGAAATCATTTCACTTCTTTCTTTCATTTGTTATAATAAGATGATCAATGGTCAAACTTTTGCTAAAATCATACATTATTTTAAAAATCTGAAAAATACTTTTCGTCATGAAAATCATCAAGTCCAAATGTAATACAAGGCAACATAAAAGTCACATTTCTTTCATTTTGAAAATTTGTGGGTTGGGTCTTTATAATTGATTTCATGAAGACATGTATCAATAAAAATTTCATCATAAAAGGGTTAAAATCCATTAAGCCAAAATGGAAGTTTTCAAGCGATAATCAAGATACATATGTATGGATTAATCCTAAGCATTATCACAAATCTTGCATCATTCATGTTTTTACTTTTCAAAACTACTATAAAGAAGAGCATAGTATAATTTCGAATTTTTTTTTTGAATTTCTACAAACACAAGAAAAAAAAAATTCCTACTAACTAAGATAAGCATTCATGGAAATCATCATGTAATTTCAAAATAATTCAAGGAAGTTAAGTTACTTACCTCATTGTCGAAGCCCATGAAAGCGTAGTTTGCTTCTTCTTTCTTTGATTCTTCTTTCCAAGCCTTCTTCTTCTTCGGCCTCTTTCTTCGTTCAAGTTCATTTGTATTTTTTAATTTTTGTTTAATGAACTTGTTAACATTCATTGTTATGTGTTCAATGTCCTCATTATCCTCTTCACTTGAGTCATTACTCAAGTGGCATTTCATAGTTCGGAGTTCAAAAACCTTCTTGTTCTTTAGAAGGTTGTTCATGTGCTCATCAAGTTCTTCATATTCATCATGTTCCATTTCATAGGTCTTTAAAGACCCAATGAGTTCATCAATAGAATAATTATTTAGATCCTTTGATTCTTGAATCGCCGTTATTTTAGGATCCCACCATTTTGAAAGGGATCTTAAGATCTTGTTAGTGAGTTCAAAATTCAAAAACTTTTACCAAGACTTTTCAAGCTATTGATGACATCCGTGAAGCGGTGTACATGTCATCGATAGATTCGCTTGGTGTCATTTGGAAGAGCTCAAAATCATGCAACAAGAGGTTTACTTTCGAGTCTTTAACTCTACTAGTTCCCTCATGCGTGATTTCAAGAGTTCGCCAAATGTCAAAAGCCGTTTATTCGCACATAGAAATCCGATTGAACTCGTTCTTGTTCAAAGCGCAAAATAAGGCATTCATAGCCTTTGCGTTTAAAGAAAACGACCTTTTCTCCAAAACCGACCATTCGTTCGTCGGTTTAGAGGAAGGTTGAAAACCATTTTCGATGATGTTCCACAAATCCCAAATCCATTGAAAGCATGAAAACTCTCATTCGAAGTTTTCCAATATGTAGTCCGTGATCCGTTAAGAACGGTGGACTAAAACCGAAAAGCCCTCTTGAAAACCATTTAGAGCCATTTCTCACGGGTGTAAATCCGAAAGAGAAAGAACGTGGCTCGATACCAATTGTTAGGATCAAAAGGCACTAAGAGGGGGTGAATTAGTGCAGCGGATTAAACTCGTATTCTTGAAACCGATTTCGCAAAGAAACACAAGTTCGTAGGAAGATTTCGATTCGACGAAAAAGAACTTGAAAGTAATTGCTTGTGAAAAGGAACTAACTATGAACTTGCAGCCAAGAAATAAAATGATTCAGAAATATAAACACTCACACATTTAAGGACACAATGATGTATAGTGGTTCGGTCAAATGACCTACATCCACTCTTGAAGCCTTTGCGATGAGGCTCCGCTCTTCCACTAGCAAGTCCTTTGAAGGGGAAGGATCAAACACCCTTTTTACAACCCTTTACAAGATGTTCACACTTGTACAAGATCTCTCAAGAAGAAGAAAGGTGAACACTTAGCAAAGAATACAACACTTTTCAAACTCTTCAAAAGCTCAAGACTCAAACTTTTTCTTGCTCAAAAGGGTTCCCTTTCAGCTGAAAAGGAAGGGGTATTTATAAGCCTCAAAGTGATTTAAATTTGGAGCCCAAACATGGAGCCAAAAATTTGAATCCTTTGAGTTTTTCGGTGCAGTCAACTCTTGGCAGATCGACACCCAGCGGTTCTATCATTTCCCAGCCAAAGCGGTGCTACCGCCTGGCTTTCCACGCACCAGGCGGTACTACCGCCCCAGCCAGGCGGTACTACCGCCTGGCTACAGTAGCCGGGGCGGTACTACCGCCCCAGGCAGGCGGTGCTACCGCCTGCTACAGTAGCCGGCTACAGTAGCCGGGCTACTGTAGCATGCACGCTATGGTGCTGCTGGGCGGTGCTACCGCCCCAGCCAGCTGCTGTTGGGCGGAGCTACCGCCCCAGCCAGCTGCTGCTGGGCGGAGCTACCGCCCCAGCCAGCTGCTGCTGGGCGGAGCTACCGCCCCAGCCAGCTGCTGGGCGGTGCTACCGCCCCAGCCAACTGCTGCTGGTCGGAGCTACCGCCCCAGCCAGCTGCTGGGCGGTGCTACCGCCCCAGCCAGCTGCTGCTGGGCGGAGCTACCGCCCCAGCCAGCTGCTGCTGGGCGGAGCTACCGCCCCAGCCAGCTGCTGCTGGGCGGTGCTACCGCCCCAGCCAGCTGCTGCTGGGCGGTGCTACCGCCCCAGCCAGCTGCTGCTGGGCGGAGCTACCGCCCCAGCCAGCTGCTGCTGGGCGGTGCTACCGCCCCAGCCAGTTGCTGGTTCTGCTGGTTCTGCTGGGCGATGCTACCGCCCAGCATGCATGCAACGTGCATGCATGCACACAGCAGCATGCATGCTGCTGGCGGTGCAACTGCCCAGCATGCATGCAACGTGCATGCATGCACACAGCAGCATGCATGCTGCTGGCGGTGCAACCGCCCAGCATGCATGCAACGTGCATGCATGCACACAGCAGCATGCATGCTGCTGGCGGTGCAACCGCCCAGCATGCATACACGTAGTTAGTTGGGTTTGGGCCAAAATTTTGGCCCAAACTCATCCTAATCAAGGCCCAATGGGCCCCACTTTGGGTTATCTAATCCTAACCCAAAATACGTGCTAATTACGAATTTTAAAGACGTTTCCTAAGCTATTACAAAGTCCACATGACAACTTCTTCCCATGCGAGCTTCCTATTCAACTTCCGACAGTCTTCCGACGAACCTTCTAAACCATTCCGCGGACTCACGGCAAGCTCTCTGACTTCACGATGATCTTGGCGAGTTCCCCCGAGCTTCTTTGGCAAGCACGATCTTTCTTGGCAAGCTCGCGAACTTCCGACGAACCTCCCGTAACTTCCCGAAACCCTTCTAAGCTTCCTACTGCGTTCTCGGCCAGCCCCTAGAACGCCCCAACGAATCTTCTGACTTCCTTTGAACACTCGAACTCCCAACGCGATTCATCACACTTGTCTTCGCCCTTTGTTTCGCTTTACGTCTTCATCCCTATCGTAGTCAATCCTGCTCGATAGTAGACCTGCATAACTCAAAACGCAGTTAGACCACAAATCACACTCAATTAGTTTCATCATCAAAATCCGAGATTCAACACTCGTGACACTCAAAGCATGTGCTATATCAGGCCTGGTACATAGCATAGCATACATGATAGATCCTATCGCTGATGCATATAGCATTATATCCATGTGTGTCCTTTCTTCAAGAGTCTTTAGGGACATACTCCTAGAAAGTGATATTCTATGTCTCATTGGTATGAGACCTCTCTTGGAATTTTCCATGCCAAACCTTTTGACAATGATGTCTATGTACCTGGACTGGGACAAGCTAAGCATTCTCTTAGATCTATCTCTATAGATCCATATCCCCAATATGCAGGATGCTTCCCCTAAGTCTTTCATGGAGAAGTGTCTAGATAATCAAGTCTTTACTGTGTAAAGCATTCCTACATCATTCCCAATTATCAGGATGTCATCCATATATAATATCAAATAGGTGATAGTGCTCCTACTTAATTTCCTGTACACACAAGGTTCATCTTCGTTCTTAATGAAGTCATAAGATCTGATCACCTCATCAAATCTTATGTTCCAACTTCCGGAAGCTTGCTTCAATCCATAAATGGACCTAAGCAACTTGCACACCTTATCTGGGTTATCCTTAGACATGAATCCCTCAAGCTGTATCATATACACCTCCTTATCAAGGTTACCATTGAGGAATGCGGTTTTGACGTCCATCTGCCAGATCTCATAATTATAGTGTGCTGCAATAGCCAATAGAATTCGAATGGATTTTAGCATGGCTACAGGTGAGAAAGTTTCATCATAGTCAACACCTTACCTTTGACGATACCCCTTAGCCACTAGCCTTGCTTTATAGGTCTCTACTTGTCCATCTACTCCAATCTTCTTTTGAAGATCCACTTGCAACCAATGGGTACAATACTCTCGGGTGCATCAACCGGGTTCCAAACCTTGTTGGAGTACATGGAATCCATTTCTGAATTCATGGCTTCTTGCCATTTCCCGGAGTCTATGCTCATAATAGCCTCCTCGTAGGTCTGAGGATCAATATCCTCAACATCCCGTCTTCTGATATGTCCCACATATCTCTCAGGAGGATGGGATACTCTATCTGACCTACATAAAGTTGGAACTTATGTGTTAGGTATCTGAACAGATTTTGGAATGGTACTTGAGCTAGGTTCTCCAACCTTGCTCAACTCTATCATGCTCCCACTATCTCCACCAAGAATGTGTTCCTTCTTAAGGAACTCTGCTCTCTTGGCTACAAAGACCTTTCAATCCTCAGGATGATAGAAATAATACCCATAAGTTTCTTTGGGGTATCCCACGAACTTGCACCGTTCCGTCCTAGATTCCAACTTGTCAGGGTTGTGTCTCTTAACGTGGGCAGGGTAGCCCCAAATCTTAACAATCTTAAGATCGGACTTCTTCCCATTCCATATCTCATATAGAGTAGATATCACTGACTTAGTTGGAATTCTGTTTAGAAGGTAAGCTGTGGTTTCTAGGACATATCCCCAGAATGAGATGGGTAGGTCAGCGAAACACATCATGGAACACACCATGTCTAATAGTATGCGATTCCTCCTTTCTGATACACCATTAAGCTGTTGTGTATAAGAAGGTGTCCATTGGGATAATATCCCATAGTCTTTGAGGAACTAGGTGAACTCTATACTCAAGTACTCACCTCCTCGATCTGATCGAAGGGTTTTAATACTCTTTTCAGTTTGGTTCTCCATTTCTCGTTTCCTCTTAGACTCTCTTACGCTCATGATATATGGAGCTGTATCTAGCATAAATAAACCATTATGCAATGTTCCTTTCATGATGATCTGATCATCTAATATTATTGAACAACCATTGTTCTGATAATAGAAGGAATATAATAGTATGCATCTAATGCAATAATAGCTCCACCAGGCAGATGTAAATTGACCTTGCCAATAGCCACTGCAGCAACCTTTGTTGCATTGCCCATCTTAAGGTCCATCTCTCCTCTGTTCAATCTCCTAGTTCCTACCAGAACCTACAACGAATTACAGATATGATAAGCACTCCCGGTATCCAATACCCATTTATTATCACAAGATTCTAACAAATGGAGACTGATCATGAATGTACCTGAAGCTTCTCCAAGCTTCTGTTTTGCCCTCTCTACAAGGTACTCTTTGCAGTTCCTCTTCCAGTACCCATCTTTGCCGTAGTGGAAGCACTGGCCTTTGTCCTTTGTTGGGTCTTTATTGGCAACCTTTGCCTTACCCATTTTGCCCTTTCCCTTGCCCTTCTTAAGGGTCTTCTCAGCCTTTCTTTTCTTTCTGGTCTCACCAGTGTAGAGAACCGGCTTCTCTTTCTTGATGGTGCTCTTTGCTTCTCTCAACATATTGAGGAGCTCTATGAGGGTCACCTCAAGTTTGTTCATATTAAAATTCGTTATGAACTAAGAAAAGGAATCTAGTAGGGACTGAAGTACAAGATCCACACACAGGTTATCCTCTAGGACCATTCCTAGACCTATGAGTTTTTCGATCCACTCAATCATCTTAAGGACATGGTTCTGAACTGGTGTCCCCTCGGTCATCCTAGCACGGAAAAGACTTTTTGATATCTCATATCGTTGAGTTCTTCCCTGTTCCTCAAACAGTTTGCGGAGATGCAAAAGTATGGAATTAGCATCCATATTTTCATGCTATCTCTGTAACTTAGTAGTCATAGAGGCCAACATATAATACTGAGCAAGAGTGGAATCATCTAAATACTTCACATAACGAGCAATCTCATCCTTTCTTGCCCCATCGTCGGGCGTAGGGATCACTGTATCAAGGACATACGCGATTTCTCCACCGTGAGAATGATTCTTAGATTGCAAAGCCAATCCGTATAATTTGAACTAGTGAGGCGGTTGGCATCAAGTATGCCACGTAAAGGATTTGAAAGTGATATTTTTCTGAAATAAAAGATGTAGCAGAAATAAATAACATGCAAACTTTGAAGAAATTTAAACAATTAAGATAAGGACTTCTATCTTAATGTATTCCCACTAATTTTTCATGAGACATACAACACCCTCCGGTATGTGAATCGGAGACCCCCGGCGGATCTCTAGTGGGGATCAGGATCCAATCGGCGTCTTAACGTAACCTCGAGGGACTCGACCAATCACATTAAGCCCGTAAAGGTAGGCAACTCTTGCCAATCACAACTCCTTGTGATTCCTATCCTGTTCGGCCTCCGAACCATCATGGCCTCGAGGGACTCGACCAACCATGATGTTCGGTTAAGTCATTAACATCGTTACCAGATGAGTCTGATTTGGTGATATACTCTCGAGGGACTCGACCAAGCATACCATGTCCTCAGGTCACCTTTGACATCTTTATGTCGTAGATAAAATGGCGAGACGTGATATAGGTGAGTCTCGAGGGACTCGACCAACTCAACCTACATCGAGAATCGGCTCCTAGCTATAACGATGGAAGGTCACATGGGTCAATCTAATTGCCTCACGTTTACCGACTTAATATTATTAATGGAGAGGATTTTTGATTGGTCTCCTAACATAATGTGTCACACACATACATATTTAATATATATATCTACATCGCATGCAAATATATATATACATATCTAGTAGGTGTATAACTAATCACACATCACATGAGCAATCACACCAGATGATCATGGACCATATCCTAATGTGATCAGGCCCGAGCCAGTGGGCCTAATCACTCACATCAAGATCTATGTGTACTTCGACGCATCTCTATACCCTGTGATCATCCATATCGCTTCGTCGGATCCGTCGGCATCTCAACGCATCTCCATACGTCGGATCGTCCGTCTCGACCTCGTGAGTCACGCTACTGCTGCGCCTCGTCTGATAATTACAACATAATTATAGGCACGCAGGCCCGATAATAAACGAGAAAAATAGAGGCTCACAGACCCCAATAATAATAATCACATGTACACACATCACATCCCAAGTCCATGATCATCTGTCCACATCATATATCACATGTATATATTATTTTATAAGACTACTAGATAAAAAATAATAGTTAATTAAACTATTTAATTAACATATTTAATTTTCTGAAATCAGGGACATATAGGGAATTTTTTAAATTCTCAAGGGTATTTCGGTAATTCATTCAAAAGGGTATTTTGGTAATTCTGTCAAAGGGGACAGAATCTGGAATTTTTGAAATTTAGAAGGGCAAAACCATCTTTTGCCCAAAACCCTAATACCTTTCCCTTCTGCAGAGTTGTGGCCGCCGCCACCCTGTCGGCGGTGGCCACTGCGGTCGGGCGTCTTTGCCCACCTCGCCATGGCCTTGCCTTGCAGACCGTCATCCATAGGCGACGCTGCTCCTTGCGGGTGCGCCCACATCTATGATGACGCTCGCAGCGGCTTCCTCTTGCGGGCGGTCGTGGCGGTCTTGCCCTTCGGGCGGAGTCCTCACAGCGTGCCCGCTTGCGTGGTTGCGCGGGCGGCGTTGCCCCTTGCGGGCTAGCCGCGGGTGAGCTGGCGGTGCTACTCCTTGCGAGTGCACCCACATCTACGGGTAGATCGCCCGCTGGCCGTGGGCGGCGCTGCCCCTTGCGGGCTAGTGGCGAGCGGCGCTGCACCTTGCGGGCTGGCCATGGACGGCGCTGCCCCTTGCGGGCTAGCCGTGGGCGGGCGGGCGGCGCTGCCCCTTGTGGGTGCAGCGCCTGCCAGCGCCCCTTGGGCCGCTGCCCTTGTGCCGCTGCCCCGCAGGCGTAGTGCCTGCAAGCGCTGCCCTACTGGCAACCCACCGGCGCCCTTGTGGGCTAGCCATGAGCCGTCGGCCGCAGCCATGGCGCGCCGCAAGCAGACTCACCACCGCTATCCTACAAGTAGCTCGCCGGCTGCCGCTGTCAGGCAACAAAGGCACAAGCAGCCTTGCGGTTGCTGCAAGAGCGGGCAGCAACAGTTGCTGTCCTTTCTCGCTATTCGTGCCAACGATTTTGGCAATACGACCTATTCTAGATCACAACACATGTAGTTTAAGATCTGATCTTCGCACGAACAACCTAGCTCTGATACCACTGTTGGGAAATCCATAATAATGGGGGCGACATCACATGCATAGCAGAAGAACAGAAAAACAAAACCCCAGATTTCCCATAGAAAGTTTCCGTCATTGTGCGAAGATCGGTGCGTTAAAAATAAATCCGCAAAAACTACATGTGCAAAAGAAGATACCTAGGGAGATCGTATATCCCTAAATTCCTGTAAATCTGTGGGAGAGGATGAAGGAGGTCAAGCGTCCTCCTCTCTAGCGGTATCCACATAGCAGGGATTGCGATGATGCACCTCTCTCTCTGGGGAGAGGCGAATAGGAGGTGGCGACCAAAAATCCTCAGCCTATAGAACTTTGGTTCTCTCCTATTTATAGAGGCCCCCCTGAAAACCCTAATGGATCCTTTTGCCATATTGGGTATTAGATCTCCATCCAATTACCCAATCCTCTTGGATTAGTGGGTTTCTACCCAATAATCTTTTATTAGCAATTATTGGATCTCATCTCAGGATCCAATAATTCAGGGGCTTAATGGATACCTAATAAGATAGGGGTTTCAGCGGATATCTCATATCCGAACCTCTACTCGTCGCAACACCTACCATATGTGTGTGACCCTCTAGGCCCAATATCGAGTTGACCGTGAGTTATACTTATCAGAACTCCTTCTGACATAGTGAATTATTATCTCTATAATAATTCACCCAACTCATCGACTGCGGACGTACCAGGCCACTACGCCATGGCCCCCAAACGATATAGGGGAATCTAATCCTTTGGACCTATCTGTCCTCAGTTACCATATATCTATAATCTCTCATCTATCTAATATCCTAGAGACCTTATACCGGGCATGGTGCTGTCAAGCCCATACGGTCTCTCCTCAAGTCTTGCTCTTGTCGGATTCTCTCGGAGAACTCTTTTTCTCTCAAACTGAATAACCTTGGCCAAGGATTTGTTCGAGCAAGAATACATGGGATATTCCTCTCATGATACCGAGAGCAGATGATCCTTTATTGACACTCAATAGCCCTCGTAAGGTTGGCTACCACTCCCAATGACCGGTTGTACTAGATATGAAACTTTTCAAACCTATATGTCTGGTATCAAAGAGTGGAGTACTCATACAGGACATCCTTGGTGTCTCAAGTCTAAGGACCAGATACACTACTGGGACTACGAAATCGTTGTCTGACGTGAGGTATCAATAACCATCCAGTGTTCCGTAGGCGGATCAATCAGTGAACTCATTCTCCAATGAGCACCTGCACTATACCCTTAGTGTCCCCATACGAGTAGCTATGAGACCAGCTACCTCCATCATATGAATGGGTATACAACACACCAGTCTATCCGGTTATCTCGATGTCCTTCTCGAGTAGCCTTTGACTAGGATAATTTAGGGTATGTGTTTAAAGGTGAATCAGTCTCAATATCGTGATCTCATCACGATCGATTCCCATTTCACAGATCCAAGGACATCATAATATACATCTAGATAATGTGAGATAATGCCAATAATCATAAGTAAAGAGATTGACGCAGTGTGTTACAGGTGCTATCACTCATGTGATTGGCTTGTAGGGCACCTATAACTAGCAATTTGTTCATTCGACACTTCGTTTGAACCTTCGATGCATCATCATTTCCTTCAGTGTATGGCTTAATCCATCTACAAGTTGATACTCTCGCAACATCTGATCTTGGCATAATGCCCGATCCCCGAACTTATGGCATGAAGTTCATCCTTTGGCACGTTGACCAATCTTCCAACCGATATCAATCTTTGACATGGTGCTCTTGACCCAACGTTTGATTGTCCTGCTTCATGATTTAAGTACAAGATCAAAGTTTCTCTTGTGTCACTTTTCTCAAATACTTATTAGTTATAAATTCATCAAATGATTTCATCATCAAAATTCAGGATTCAATAATCTTCCCTTTTTTTTATGATGACAACCAATTGATGTCAAAGTTTTAACTAAACTCCCCTTGTCTATATGTTATTTTGAAATATGACAAACTCGAATTAAAAAAGAATGATAACCTTTTAATGCTAGTTTTTGAATTGAAATCAAAATTGCTGGGAAATCATGAGTCGGCATGTCATGTTAGAAATGTTACCTAGGGAGATCGTATGTCCCTGAAGAGAGGAGGCTGAGGAGAATATGAGGGGCAACCACCAAAAGTTTTGGCCTATGAACTATGAGGTTCCTCCTATTTATAGAGGTGCAAGCAACTTAACCCTTAATGGATTCTATCTTCATTGGATCTCTATCCAATTATCCAAACTAGGAGCTCTGTAGATATCTTATATCCACTTTTCTATTTGTCGTAACATCCACCATATGTGTGTGACCCTCTAGACTTGATACCAAGCTAGCCATAAGTCAATCCTATTAGAAATCCTTCTGATATAGTGAATTATTATTTACATAATAATTCACTCGACTCATCGACTATGGACGTACTTGGCCACTACGCCATAGTTCCCAAATGATACAAGGGGATCTAATCCATCAGACTTGTCTATCCTTAGTTACCATGTATCTATAGTCTCTTATCCATCTAATATCCAAGAGATCAAATATTGGGCATGGTAATGTCAAACTCATATAGAATCCTATCCAAGTCTCGCTCTAATCGGATTCTCCTTGAGAACTCCTCTCTCAATTCGAATAACCCTGGCTAGGGATTTGGTTTGAGTGAGCACACGTGAAATATTGCTCTTACGATACCAAGAGTGGATGATCCTCTATTGACACTCAATTGCCTTCATAAGATTGGCTATCATTCTCGAGAACTGATTGTACCAGATCTAAAACTTCCAAACCTATAAGTTTGACGTTAAAGAATGAAGTACTCATACAAGGCATCTTTGGTGTCTCAAGTCTAAGGACCAGACAAACAATTGAGACTACATAATCGTTGTCTGACATTAGGTATTATTAACCATCCAGTATTTTGTAAGTGGATCAATCAGTGAACACATTCTCCAAGAAGCACCTACACTGTACCTCTAGTATCCCCACATGAGCGACTGTGAGACCAATTACCTCTATGAGTATACAATGCATCGGTCTATTTGATTATTTCGATATTCTTTCTCGAGTAACCTATGATCGAGATGATTTAGGGTTTGTGTTTAAAGGCAAATCGGTCTCATTATCATAATCTCATCATAATCTGATTCCCATTGTATAGATCCAAGAATATCATAATATACATCTAGATAATATTTGATAAAATGTCATTAATCATAAGTAAAGAGATTGACACAACGTGTTACAAGTGCCATCACTCACATGATTGGCTTGTAGGACACCTATAACTAACAAAAATAATTTTAATCATGAATCATAGTGATCATATGCAATACATCATATCAAAATAATCATTACATACTTCATATGCATATCATTGCATACACTAAATGCAATGTCTATAGATTTGAATCCATAAGATATAAGATGTGTTACGAATCTTTTACTTTCTAAGCTTTGGATAATGCTTTGGATAATATTATGGGGTTGTCTAGTAGGGAGTCGGTTATTGATTCGGTTAGGAGTCGGTTATGGAGTCAGTTAATAAGAGTCCAAGTCCAGAGGGACTCTATGTGGGACTCTATAAATAGGGATGTAACTATTTCTTTTAGACAATGAGAAAGAAAATATTATTCAGTCTTTTAACTAAATCCAAGGAGGTTGAACCCCTCGAAGTGATCAAGGAGGCCGATCCCCTTGAAGCGATCATTTATCCCCTTTTCCCCCACTTCTTCCGCTTCTCCTCCGCTTCTTCCGCTTCTTCCGCTTCTTCCACTTCTTCCATGATAAAACCCTAAGGGGTTTTATCATTTGGTATCAGAGCAATGATCCTCGATATTTTCAGTGCAACTTCGCATCAACCTTGTCGCAGCCCCAATAAAAAAAAAGAAAAAAGAAAGAAAAGAAAAGGGGGTGAACACAGAAGAATGCGGCCACGTTCCCTGTTCCCCGCGCTCACCTCACCGGTGGCCACACAAGGGTTGGAACTCCCCTGTTCCCCCCCCCTTTGCTTTAATTGGCAGCCACACACCCCCCTCCACTACCGCTATGCTCGGCCCGTGACCGTCGCCGACGCAGCCTCCGGCCAGAGGTCATCTCCCCAGCTGCCTTGACAACGCAGATCTAGCCCCGTCACTTCCTCGGCAATGCAGATCTAGCCGCATGATCGCTGCCCCTCTCCACTGCCGCCGCTACTAGTGACCATCGACATCGCTGCCCTCCCGACTAGCAACCGTCGTTGCTTCCCGACCCACGCACCCCTATCGCCCTTGTTCTGTGGTGAAACAGAGCTCTTCCCGACCACGACCACTGCCATCTCTGCGGCTAGTGATCTCTGCCCCCTCTAACTGCCACCGCTGCTACAACTGGCAGCCTCGCATCTGGGCTGCCACTACTTCTCAGCCCACACCCTTCCCCGCTGCCCCTCCTCTTTCCCTCCATGACCATCGCTGTCACAGCCACCGATCTCGGTAGCAACCATCATTTTTTTTTTCATCACAGCCTTACAACAATATCGCACGTAGCAAGGAGAAATAGAATTTTTCTCCTCACAACAATCGTAGCGAGCCTTACGCTGCACTTCATAGTTCACGCCTTTGGTGCTGATGCCCTTAACGAGACATCAGAAGCATGAACAGAGAATTACAAATCTTCAATCTTACGCAATGGCTAGCAATGACTCGGTAAAAGCCCAAATGGAAACACTTGAAATCAGAATTGAGACCCGCCTATAGGAGACACTGAATTAAAAAGAAGTCTGTTGGAGAATTTTTGTAAATTGCAACAAGATGAAAGTTCATGTTCTACGATGAACAGATTTGGAGATATGAGAAAGGGGCCTCGAGAATTTGACTATGGCTACCCATGCATTCAGGTGGACTTTCCAAGATGGGAAGATGGAGACCCGACTAGTTGGATTTCGAGAGTAAAGAAATTCTTTCGTTTCCACAGAACCCCTAAAGAATCCAAAGTGGAAATAGCCTCCATCCAGTTAGACAGTGATACACTTCAGTGGTATAACTAGTATAAAACTTACTACGGAGTTCCCTCATGAGAGCAATTCAAGAGAGGGCTTCTTGTTCGATTTGGACCATCTGAGTATAAGAATATAGATGGACAACTTACAAAAATTCATCAAACTTCTACAATATTGGAATATAAGGGCAGATTTGAGCGATTATCAAATCAGGTTAGGGATTGGTCTGAACGACAACTTGTAGGTATCTTTATTGAAGGGCCTAATCCGGACATTAGATGTGAAGTTAAGGCCCGACAACCTCGTACTATGATAGCTGCAATTTCATTTGCACATATACAGGAGGAAAAAATCAGTATGGAATATCGTCAAAATAGAAGTGACAACAAACAAATGATCAACGTGCCACCAGACCTATCTATTCCCATTCATAACCTTAACACTCGAGAAGAGCTCAAGGAAAGATCAACAAATAGTTTGTGTTTTCATTGTGATAAAAAGTGGAGTAAGAAACATAGATGTAAACAAGGGCAACTTCTGGTAATTGAACCAATTAGGGAGGATCCGGAAGTTGACAAACTTGACTCTGATTATGAAGTTGAAGGAATTTGGGAACATCAACCTGTTATAGTTCTGATTGATACCAGTAGCACTAACGATTTCATGGACAGCAAGGGTAATGACCGATTAGCCTACCATATTGAAGACTATGACAAATTAGAAGTAAAGGTCGCTGATAGATAAACTTTAACTTGTGATAGCAAATGTTCAAAAATAAAGCTAATTATACAGGGCCAAAACCTGTTGGAGGATTTCTTTTTGCTACCCCTAGAAGACTTCGAAGTGATGATCCTAAAGGGAAGAAGAAGAAGTAAAGCCACAACTACTACTAGCCATCGGATGAAGAGGGTTCTCCAGAAGACTATAATGACTCCTACACTAAAAGGCTGACATGTTGCTCACATTATTAAAAGATGGAGGTTGTACTTACTTGATCAGTGAGTTATAATGCACCACAAATATCTTGTGCCGAATTTGATGCCACTCAACCTTGAGGATAAGGCTGATTTGACGAGGGCGGAACTGTTACGAATCTTTTACTTTCTAAGCTTTAGATAATGCTTTGGATAATGTTATGAAGTTGTCTAGTAGAGAGTCAGTTACTGATTTGGTTAGGAGTCAATTATGAAGTTGATTAATAAGAGTCCAAGTCTTGGGAGACTCTATGTAGGACTATATAAATAGGGATGTAACTATTTCTTTCAGACAATGAGAAAGGAATGAAGAATTATTTAGTCTTTTGGCTAAACTAAGGAGATCGATCCCCTCGAAGCGATCAAAGGAGGCCGATCCCCTTGAAGCGATCAAAGGAGGCCGATCCCCTCGAAGCGATCAAGGAGGCCGATCCCCTCGAAGCGATCATTTATCCGCTTCTTTCACCTTTTCCACGATAAAACCCTAAGGGGTCTTATCATGTAACTATTTCTTTCAGACAATGAGAAAGGAATGAAGAATTATTTAGTCTTTTGGCTAAACTAAGGAGGTCGATCCCCTCGAAGCGATCAAAGGAGGTCGATTCCCTTGAAGCAATCAAGGAGGTCGATCCTCTCGAAGCGATCATTTATCCCTTGTTCCCTCACTTCTTCCACTTCTCCTCTGCTTCTTTCACCTTTTCCATGATAAAACCCTAAGGGGTCTTATCATGTAACTATTTCTTTCCGACAATGAGAAAGGAATGAAGAATTATTTACTCTTTTGGCTAAACTAAGGAGGTCGATCCCCTCGAAGCAATCAAAGGAGGCCGATCCCCTCGAAGCGATCAAGGAGGCTGATCCCCTCGAAGCGATCATTTATCCCATTTTCCCCCACTTCTTCCGCTTCTCCTCCGTTGCTTTCGCCTTTTTCATGATAAAACCCTAAGGGGTCTTATCAAGATGCTTCCCCTAAGTCTTTCATGGAGAAATGTCTAGATAACCAAGCTTTTTCAATGGAGAGCATTCTTACATCATCCACAATAATCAAGATGTCATTCACATATAACACTAATAAGGTAAGAGCACTCCCACTTATCTTCTTGTGTACACAAGGCTTATCTTCATTCTTAATGAAGTCATAAGATCTGATCGCCTCATTAAATCTTATGTTCTAACTTTAAGAAACTTGCTTTAGTCCATAGATGGACCTAAGTAATCTATACATATTATCTAGATTTTCTTTAGACACGAATCCCTAGGGTTATATCATATACACCTTCTCTCGATGTTGCTATTGAGGAACATGATTTATATGTCCATCTGCAAGATCTCATAGTCAGAGTGTGCTGCAATAGCCAATAGAATTCAGATAGATTTTAGCATAGCTACAAGCGAAAATGTTTTGTCATAGTCAACACATTGTCTTTGACGATACCCCTTAGCCACTATCTTTGCTTTATATGTCTCCACTTTTTTATCTACTCCAATCTTCTTCTTGAAGATCCACTTGTAACTAATAGATACGATACCTTTAAGTATATCAACTAGGTTCTAAACCTTGTTGGAATACATGGAATCCATCTCCAAATTCATGGCTTCTTGCTACGTCTTGGAGTCTATACTTATAATAGCCTCCTTGTAAGTTTGAGGATCAATATCCTCAATATCCTCTCTTCTTATATATCTCATATATCTCTTAGGAGAATGGGGTACTCTATCGGATGTATATAAAGTTGGAACTTGTGTGCTAGGTACTTGAACATACTCTGGTTGTGGAATGGTGCTTGAGCTAGGTTCTTTAAACTCGCTTAACTCTATCATGCTCCCACTATCTCCACCAAGAATGTATTCCTTCTCCAGGAACATTGCTCTCTTGGTTACAAAGACCTTTTGTTCCTCGAGGTAATAGAAATAATACCCACAAGTTTCCTTGGGGTATCCCACGAACTTGCACTACTCCGTCCCAGATTCCAACTTATCAGGATTCTCCTAACATGGGGAAAGCAACCCCAAATCTTAACAACCTTAAGATCACGGTTCTTCCTTTTCTATATCTCATATGATGTAAACACTATCATCATAGTTGGAACTCTATTTAAAAGGTAAACTACGGACTTTAGGGCGTATCCCCAAAATAAGATAAATAGGTTAGCAAAACTCATCATGGATTGCACCATGTCTAATTGTGTACGATTCCTCCTTTCTAATACACCACTGAGCTGAGGTGTATAAGGAGGTATCTATTGGGATAAAATCTCATAATCCTTGAGGAACAAGGTAAACTCTATACTCAAGTACTCACCTCCTCGATCTGATCAAAGAGTCTTGATACTCTTTCCAGTCTAGTTTTCTACCTCATTTTTATATTTCCTGAATTTCTCAGAGGTCTCAGACTTGTACTTCAATAAGTACACGTCCATACCTAGAGAACTCATTAATGAATATAATGAAGAATAACCTCCTATGCCATGAGTCAATGTGGGACCGCATACATCACTATATATGAGTTTCAACAATTTAGAAGCTTTCTCTCCAATTTCACTAAATAGAGAGTTGGTCAACATTCCACAAAGGTAAGGCTTGCAAGTTGTATATGACTCGTAGTCAAATGGATCTAGGTATTCATCTTTCAGTAGCTTTTGAATCCTTCCCTCATGGATATGACTTAGCCTACAATACCACATGTATGTATTATTCACCTCATCTTGTTTTCTCTTACACACACTTACTTTCATGATATGTGGAGCAATATCTAGTATAAATAAACCATTATGCAATGTTCCTCTAGTGATTATCTTATTATCCAAAATTATTAAATAACTATTGTTCTCAAAAACTAATTTATATCTATTAACCGTTAAACATGAAAAGGAAATAATATTTTTGATAATAAAAGAAACAAAGTAACATGCATCCAATATAATAGTAACTCCACTGAGCAAATGTAGGGTGACCTCTCACTAATAGCCATCATAGTAATTTTTACTTCATTGCCTATTTTGAGGTCCATTTTGCCTCTGGGCAATTTCCTAAGTCTTATCAGAATCTAAAATGAATTACAAATATGATAAGTACCATCAGTATTCAATACTCATTTATTATCAAAAGAGTTTGACAAATGGAGACTGATCATGAATGTACTTGAAGCTTCTCTAAGTTTTTGTTTTGCCTTCTCTGTAAGGTACTCTTTGTAGTTCCTCTTCTAGTGCTCGTTTTGTAGCAATGGAAGCATTAGCCTTTGTCCTTTACTAGGTCCTTCTTAGCAACCTTTACTTTACCTGGTTTGCCCTTGCCCTTGCCCTTCCTAAGTGATTTCTCTATCTTTGTTTTCTTTCTGGTCTTACCAGCATAGAGAATTGACTTCACTTTCTTGATAGTGCTCTCAGCCTCCCTCAATATATTAAGGAGCTCAGGGAGAGTATTTCAAACTTATTCATATTAAAATTTATAATGAACTAAGGAAAGAAGTTTGGTAGAGATTGAAATACAAGATCCACACATAGGTTATCATCTAGGATTATTCTTAGACTTGTGAGTTTCTCTATCCACTCTATCATCATAAAGACATGGTTTTGAAATGATGTCCCCTCAGGCATCTTAGCACGGTAGAGACTCTTGGATATCTCATATCACTAAGTTATTCCCTGTTCCTCAAATAATTTATAGAGATGTAGAAGAATGGATCTAGCATCCATGTTTTCATGATGCCTGTATAACTTAGGAGTCATGGAGCCTAACATATAATACTGAGCAAGAATGGAGTCATTTATATACTTGATGTAGCAAGTGATTTCATCCTTGGTTGCCGATTCCTTAGGCGTAGATATCATTGTGTCAAGGACATACATAATTTTCTCCATTGTGAGAATGATTCTCAAGTTACAGAGCCAATCTATATAATTTAAACCAATGAGATAGTTGACATTAAGTATTTCACATAAGGGATTTGAAAATGATATTTTTTAAAAATAAATATATAACAAAAATAAATAACATGCAGATTTTGTAAAAAGTAAATAATTAAGACAAGGACTTCTATCTTAATCTACTCCCATTATTTTCTTGTGAAACATACAACTCTCTCTAATATGTGAATCAGAGACCTCGGTGGATCTCTAGTGGGGATCGGGATCTAATCGGCATCTTAAGATAACCTTGAAGGACTCGACCAATCACGCTAAGCTCAAAAAGGTAGACAACTCTTGCTGATCACAACTCCTTGTGATTCCCATCCTATTTGGCCTTTGAATCATCATGGTCTCGAGGGACTCGACTAACCATGATATTCGGTTAAGTCATCACCATCATCGTTATAGGATAAGTCTGATTTGATGATATGCCCTCGAGAGACTCAACTAAACATACCACGTCCTCAGGTCACTGGTGACATCTCTATGTCATAGGCAAGATCTCGAATTGCAATATAGATGAGCCTCGAGGGACTCAACCAACTCAACCTACGTTGGGAATCAATTTCTTCCTATAAAGATTTCCGGTCATGTAGGTCAATCTAATTGTCTCACGTTTACTAACTTAATATTATCAAGAGAGGAGATTTTGATTCACTCTCCTAATATGATGCATCATACAATACATATTTAATATATATCTATATTATATATAAATATATATACATATCTAATAGGTGTATAAGCAATTACACATCATATGAGTAATCACACCAGATGATCATGGACCACAACCTAATGTGATCAAGCCCGAGCCAGTGGGCCCAATCACTTACATCATAACCTATGTGTGCAACGTTACATCTCCATATCCTGTGATTGCCCATATTGTCCTCATCAGTTTGGTTAGCATTTTAGCGCATCTCTATGCATCATGATCGTTTGTCTTAGCCTCGTGGGTCCCGTTATCACCTCTACACTCTTATCATACCTCCTTGTGTAATTACAACATAATCACAAGCACACAAGCCCGACAATAAATGAGAAAAAATAGAGGCTCGCAAGCCTCAATAATAATAATAATCACATCACACGGTCCATGATCATCCTCCCATATCATATATTATATGTATATATTATTATGTATGACTATTAGAAAAATAATAATAGTTAATTAAATATTTTAATTAACTAATATTTTTCTAAAATTTGGGATATATAAGAAAAAATTTTATTTGTGAAGCATAAATATATTTATGTAATTTGGACAGAAAGGACAAACCATGAAAATTTTGAAATTGCGAGTAAAATTATCTTTTTATCACAAGCACTACCCTTGCCCGTAGGTGCTACCACTACGGGTAGATGATCACCAATCGCTTGTGGCCCCTACCCGTAGGTAGCTTGCCTGCAGGTGGCCTATTGTAGCCTTTGGCTAACCTATGAGGGCAGCAATAGTTGCTGCCCTTTCTCCCTATTGCTACCCTTTCTCTCCTTTTATGTCAATAATTTTAATGTCAAAAGACCTCTCTTAAAAATCTCTTAATAGCAAGAAAAATGGTGTAGTCTAGATTTGATAACTATGACAAAAATCACAGCAATCACACAAAAATAATTCTACATGATTGAACATAATACATGTAATTTAAAAATCAATCTTTCGCATAAGCATTCTAGCTCTAATACCACTGTTGGAAAAATTGAAGTAGCATCACATACATAGTAAAAGAACAAAAAATAAAATCCCAGATTTCCTGCAAAAAAGGTTTCATTATCATGTGAAGATTGGTGAACATAAATTACAAAATCAAAAGCTGCTCATTTAAGAAAGATGTATTACCTAGGAAGATTATACATCACTGAAAACCTATAGATCTGTTAGAGAGGATAAAGAAGGTTAACTATCCTCCTCTCTAGTAGTAATCCACATTGCAGGGGCTGCGAAGATGCTTCTCAAATTGCTGCATAATCCTCCTTTTCCCACAACCACATGATCAAGAAGGGCCGACCCTTCTTACTATTCACATGCCCCAATCTAGGGCTCTTGGTTGAGGAGAAGAGGGAGAGAGAAAAAGAGATCTAGCCTATAGCCCTTTGAATCCCTCCTATTTATAGAGGTCTCATATCAATTGTTACGAACCTTTTATTTCCTAAGCTTAAATAATATATTTATTTAATATTTAATTATTATGTATCCGAGTCCTGGTGGGCTTTATAAATAGGGATGTAATTATTTCTTTCGAATAATGAGAAATTATTTAGTCTTTTGGCTAAACGTAGGAGGTCGATCCCCTCGAAGTGATCAAGGAGGCCGATCCCCTTGAAGAGATCAAACCTTTTTCTTTCGCTTCTTCCTCTTTCTACATTAAAACCCAAAAGGGTCTTAACATTTGGTATCAGAGCAGTGATCCTTGGTGTTTTTGCTGCAACTTCGCATCAACCTTGCCATAGCCCCAATAAAAAAAAAGAGGGGTGAATGCAAAAGAAAGCGGCCACGTTCCCTACGCTCACCTCACCGACAGCCACGCAAGGGGTGGAACTCCCCTATTTCCGGCCCTCGCTTCAACTCAAGGGCCACACACCTCACCGCCTCTGATCTCCGACTAACAGCCACCACACCTCTACAACCAGTGATCTCTGCCCCCTCTCCCTGCCATCGCTACTGCGACCGGTGGCCTCGCATCTGGACCGCCACTACTTCTTGGCTCGCACACTCCCTTACTACCCCTGCTCTTCCCCTCCATGATCATCACCGTCGTAGCCATCAATCTCGGCAGCAACCATCATTGTTTGCAAGCCATGCACCTCTATCGCTGCTATCTGACTAGCAGCCCCTTCTTCTTGGTCGTGACCATTGCCATCCAGCCTTCGGCACTCTTCTTCCTTGCTGCCTCCCCTTTAGTCATAGAATGCAGCCAGCCGCCACCATCACCGTCGCTGCCCCCGACCAGCGATCTCTCCCTTGCTGCCTTCTCCCCTTGACACTATTGCCTTCTTCCCCCTCGCTGCCTTAGCCATAGCGATCTACAGCCGTAGTCGTCTATTTTGTAGTGAAACAGAGTAGAAGAATGCAAGAAAGAAAAAGGACAGAAGACCTCGGCATCCACCCGCAGCCACCACCCCTCTCCACTGCCACTACTTCTAGTGACCATCATTCCAGCTGCTTCCTCAACAGCCACTACCAACGTGTGGTGTGACAGAAACCGGGCAGCACCGGCGCTGTCCAGCTTCGCCGCTCTTCTTCCTCGTTGCCTCCCCTTGGGTTGCAGCCACAATCGATGTCCGCAGTAATCGTCGCAGCCGTAATCGACGTTCGCTGCAACCATCGCAGTTGCACCCCAGCGCTGCCTTCTAACCGCCCTTGCTTTGTGTCCTCTATCACAGAACGCTATCATGTTAGGACTCTAGCTATGAGAGTCCTAATTTAGTTTCATTTATAAGGGCATTCATGTAAATCCTATATAGCCGACCCTTATTAAAGAGGTGAAGAGGCCGACTAGGTTAGGGTTAGGTCTTAGGAAAAGAGTCCTATTAGAAGTAGGAGTCCTATTAGGAAAAGAGTCCTATTAGAAGTAGGAATCCTATTAGGAAAAGAGTCCTATTAGAAGTAGGAGTCCTATTAGGAAAAGAGTCCTATTAGAAGTAGAAGTCCTATTAGGTAAAAAGTCTTATTAGAATTAGGAATCCTACTAGAGAAGGAGTCCTAATTAGAAGTTGGTGAAAAGTAGGAGTCTTGAGTAAGAGTCCTATTAGGTGTTGGGGATTAGAAGCCCTATAAATAGCCATGTATTCATCTTTAATCAATGAATAGATCAATCCTTTAGCAGTCTTTGTGCAGTAACTTGGAGGAAGGAACCCCTATAGAGTTCCAAGGAGGCCGATCCCCTATAGAGATCAACCCCAAGCTTAGAATCCGTGGAGGGTTCTAACACTTGGTATCAGAGCAGCGTTCTTGGCGTCTTGCTGCCCTTCCACAGCCATCCACCAGCCCTCCACAACTGCGCAAAGCAATTCCCACAATTGCTTAGAAGATCATCGCTGAATTTAGCCGTCATCTCCACCACCGTAGATCATCCTTTGATCTTCCCGTGAATTGCAACAGGTTCTGGTTATCTACCCTACTGCTGCTGCAATTTAGTTATCCTTATTTAAAAAATCTAAAAAAATTCGTTCCTATAATTGCTGCATAAACCTTTTGTCAAAAAGTTTTCATCTCTACAACGAAAGTCGATCATAGAATTTCAGCCGCATAGCACTGCCTTTTTGATCTTGCTACTATATTTTTTCTATCCAATTCTCTATGGAATTTTTACAGTGGCTTTGACACTTCCTAACAGTAGTTTTCCCTTTAGTTTTGTCAAAAAATTCTCAATAAAAACTACTTATCTTTTACGTCCAATCTGCTGCACTTTAGACGTAAAAATCTGCTATAATACCTCTCCGTGATTCTCAATTTTGCCAAACCTCTTGTTGTCGTTTCTTCCTACGAAATTTTTACAGTATTACCTCTTCCTTATCAATAGATCTCCTTTGAGTTTTACTTGAATCTCTTTTGAAAATTTCTGAAAAAATTACATCTTTACTGCTGGAATTTTTTCGGCAAAAAATTTGGTATTGCACCTTTGTCATTTTTTCTTCTCTGTAACCTACCAAACCCTAGCCACCTTGCTGCCACAAACCAAGACGTCTTTAGGGCATCCCTCTAGCCTCAAGATGCAGCCATCATAACCTAGTTTCATAACCCTAACAGCATCAAAAACCACAGCCCAAAATAGTAAACCATTACAGCTGAACCCTTCAATCACCGATCTATTGTCCGAACCTTCCACCACCCCATGCCATTAACCCGTCAACAGAAAAAAGACAAGGGCATCTCTGATCTATAGACATATGCTATGGCTTCCCAAGATCCAATTGATGCCAAATTTGAAGCATGGGAATCTCGGATTGAATCACGGCTTGAATCACGCTTGGAAGATAAATTGCGCGCTTTGTTTGCAGAATTCAGAATTGGACAACCATCGAGTCCAACCAAACTACAGTAAGGAGAGAATTTAGAAAGGACCCCAGAGAAGGAGGGACAGCCCTCGGACGTGCTTCAGCCACGCATGAGGGTGGACTTCCCATGATGGGAAGAAGGAGACCCAGCGGGGTGGATTTCGCGCGCAGAATGTTACTTTCGCTACTACCAAACGTCGGATAATGCTATGGTGGAGATTGCTGTCATCCACCTTGAAGGAGATGCTATTCAATGGTACAATTAGCTGGAATATAATCATGGGGCTCTGACATGGAATCAATTTAAGAATGCACTGCTGAACCATTTCGGACCTACGGAGTATGAAAATATCGATGGCCAACTCGCAAAGATTCGACAAACCTCTACGATTCAAGAGTATCAAACCAGGTTTGAGAAACTATCTTACCTTGCTCGTGATTGGACTAACTGTCAATTGTTAGAAATATTTATCGAAGGACTCAAGCCAGAGATAAAAGGGGAAGTTAAGGCACGACAGCCCCGTACCGTGATGGCTGCGATTTCTCTTGCCCGAATACAAGAAGAACGACTCAACCAAGATTCTCGGAGGATGGGAACCACTCCTAGAACCTCAACATATAAACCCCCTTCTGCTCCCAGCCATCCTTCGCTGCCCAAAAAATTGACAAGAGAAGAACTACGTGATCGATCAACAAAGGGTCTTTGTTGGCATTGCGACGAGCCGTGGAACCGCGATCATCGCTGCAAAAGGGGCCGCCTCCGATTGATTGAACCTCTTGAAGATAGGGAGGAGGAGGTCCAAGAGCATGAGGAAGAGGTCACGAATGAAGAACAGCAGCCAATTGATATTATGATGCATGCCCTTGCCGGTTATGCGAACCCGCAAACAATGAAAGTGGGAGGATTTCTGAAGCAACAACCAATCACCGTTCTTATTGACACCGAGAGCACTAATAATTTTATGAACAGCAAGGTTGCTGTCCGGATGGCCTTACCTATTGAGAATTGCAGCAGGTTCGATGTTAAAGTTGCAGATGGATGAATTTTGAAGTGTGATCGTAAGTGCCCACGGGTGAAATTGTTGCTGCAGGACCAAGAGATAATTGCAGATTTTTTCCTCCTCTCTCTCGATGATTATGAGGCCGTGCTTGGCATCGAATGGTTGACGACATTAGGTGATGTTTCCTGAAATTTTTTGAAACTAATTATGAAATTTTACAGCAAGGGGAAACAGGTGATACTGTACGGGAAACGTGGGGACGACGTAACGACAATTTGTACATAACGAATGGAGAAAGTTTTGCACAAAGCATGCAGCGGCTTTTTGGTACAACTTGAGCAGCAACCTAAGGGAGAGCCAACCAAATTTGAAGATCCAAACCTACTTCCCTTGCTTGCTGAATTTTCAGATATATTTGACGAACCACGCAGCCTACCTCCTAACCGCCGGCACGATCATCGTATACCGATTCTTCCAGGGAAACCTCCAGCAAATACTCGACCATATCGGTATCCACATCTCCAAAAAGATGAAATATAAATGATTATAAAAGAGATGCTTGAAACAGGAGTTATTCAGCCAAGTTGCAGCCCCTACTCTTCACCAAAGGTGCTCTCAATGACGAAAGAAAGACGGAACATGGCGAATGTGCATTGATTACGAGCTCTTAACGACATAACCGTCAAGGACAAGTATCCTATTCCAGTAGTAGATGAATTGCTTGATGAATTAAAGGGAGCACGAGTCTTTACAAAGTTGGACCTTCGATCCGGTATCATCAAATACGAGTGTGCAAAGAAGACATACCGAAAACTGCCTTTCGAACGCACAACGGGCACTCCGGGTTCCTTAGAACATATAAAAGAATTAAGAAAAATTTTTATTGGATAGGGATGAAAAATATTATTGCTGAATTTGTAGCACAATGTGATATATGTCAATGACACAAAGGTGAGATAGTGGCAAGTCCCAGAAAGTTACAACCTCTACCCATCCCAGAATCAATATGGACTGATATATCAATGGATTTCATCGAAGGGCTTCCCTCATCACAAGGAAAAGGTACAATTTTTGTCATGGTTGATCGCCTTACAAAGTATGCTCACTTTTGTGCCATCCGTAATCCCTACACTACTTCTAGTATTGCTCGAACCTTTATGGAGAATATTGTAAAATTACATGGGATGCCGAGATCTATTGTAAGTGATCGTGATAGGGTCTTCACGAGCAAATTTTGGACAGAGTTATTCCAGATGCAAGGCACTAAATTAAAGATGAGTACGGCATATCACCCACAAACCGACGGCCAAACTGAAGTGGTGAACAGGTGTTTGGAGACATACCTTAGATGCTTCACTAGTGACCGACCAAAAGAATGGACAAAGTGGCTTCCCTGGGCCGAGTGGTGGTATAATACAACTTATCATTCCTCCACAAAATGTACTCCCTATGAGGCCATGTATGGCCGACCCCCCCTTGTAATTCCAAAATATGTGTTAGGCACCTCTAAAGTAGAACAAGTAGACAGGGAACTACAAGATAGAGACAAAATGCTAAAGTTGCTAAAAGATAATCTCACTGCAGCACAAGCAAGGATGAAACAGCAATATGATCAACATAGAGGCGAAAAAGAATTTTTAGTAGGAGATTGGGTCTTCCTACGGCTCCAGCCATACAAGTAAACATCAATCCAAACCAAAGCGTCTATGAAGCTTTCACCTCAGTTCTATGGACCCTACCAGATTTTGGAGCGCATCGGAGCAGTAGCATACAGATTGGACTTACCCGCCAGCTCCCGAATCCATCCAGTCTTCCATGTATCATGTTTGAAGCTCAACTTGGGACAACACGAGATAGCCCAAAGCCATCTACCAAATATAACTACCCAAGGAGAGCTCCAGACCCAACCAAGTGCTATTATTGATCGACCAATCGTGACTCGACGACGATGACCTGCTACTGAAGTGTTAATACAGTGGGCAAACCTACCAGCAGAAGATGCCACTTGGGAGAACTATGACGACTTGAAGATCAAATTCCCAGAATTCATGGAACGTCAGCCTCAAGGACAAGGCTGATTTGAAGAGGGCGGGTCTGTTAGGACTCTTGCTATGAGAGTCCTAATTTAGTTTCATTGATAAGGGCATTCATGTAAATCCTATCTAGCCGAATTCTTATTAAAGAGGTGAAGAGGTCAAGGCTAGGTTAGGGTTAGGTCTTAGGAAAAGAGTCCTATTAGAAGTAGGAGTCCTATTAGGAAAAGAGTCCTATTAGAAGTAGGAATCCTATTAGGAAAAGAGTCCTATTAGAAGTAGGAGTCCTATTAGGAAAAGAGTCCTATTAGAAGTAGAAGTCCTATTAGGTAAAAAGTCCTATTAGAATTAGGAATCTTACTAGAGAAGGAGTCCTAATTAGAAGTTGGTGAAAAGTAGGAGTCTTGAGTAAGAGTCCTATTAGGAGTTGGGGCTTAGAAGCCCTATAAATAGCTATGTATTCATCCTCTTTAATCAATGAATAGATCAATCCTTTAGCAGCCTTTGTGCAGCAACTTGGAGAAAGGAACCCCTATAGAGTTCCAAGGAGGCCGATCCCCTATAGAGATCAACCCCAAGCTTAGAATCCGCAGAGGGTTCTACCATATCACTTCCCCTCCTCGTGGCGACTCCCTACAGTGTCACTGCCATCCAGTCCCCGGTGCCCTTCCCCCTCCCTACCTCCCTGCGGTCGCAACCACAACCGCCATAGCCACCGCTATTTCATCCCCTTCTTTGCTTGCGACATTGACAGCAACTGCCACAACCTTGTCTACAACAATCGTCGTAGTTGCATCCCATAATTGCCTCGTCGCAGTTGCATCCCATAATTGCCTCCACCTTTCTTTGTATCTTGTCGTAGGTGTCGGTTGCCACCAAATTACACCGATGCCACTGCCACCAAATTACACCGACGCCGCTACCTTCCATCCCCCAGTGCTCTCACCCCACCGAATGATAGAAACAGGGAAGCAACTTTTTCTCATTACTACGATCACAGCAAGCCTTTACGCTGCCCTCAGCATCCACTTCCTCGACAGCTTCGCATCGTCAATACTGAATTATAGATCTTCAGTCTTACACAATGGCTAGCAATGACTCAATAAAGGCCCAAATGGAAGCACTAGAAATCAGAATTGAGAACTGACTACAAGTGATACTTACGGAATTTAAAAGAAGTTTGTTGGAGGATTTTAGTAAATTGTAACAAGATGGAAGTTCAAGCTCTACGATGAATAAATCTGGAGATACGGGAAAGGGGCCCCGAGAATTTGACTCTGGCTTCCCACGCATTAAGGTGGACTTTCCAAGATGGGAAGATAGAGACCTGACCAGTTGGATTTCGAGGGTAGAGAAATTCTTTTGTTACCACAGAATCTCAGAAGAATCCAAGGTTGAAATAGCCTCCATCTAATTAGACGGTGATGCAATTCAGTGGTATGACTGGTATGAAACTTGTCACGGAGTTCCCTCATGGGAGCAATTCAAGAGAGGGCTTCTTGTTCGATTTAGACCATCTGAGTTCAAGAATATAGATGGACAGATTATAAAAATTTGATAGAGTTCTATAGTGTTAGAATATCAGGGCAGATTCGAGCGATTGTCGAATCAAGCTAGAGATTGGTCTGAATGACAACTGGTGGGTACCTTTATTGAAGGGCTTAATCTGAACATCAGATGTGAAGTTAAGGCTCAACAACCCCGCACTATGATAGCTGCAATTTCATTTGCACGCATATAGGAAGAAAAATCAATATGGAATATCGTAAAAATAGAAGTGATAACAAACAAATGATCAGCATGCCACCAACCCTATATATTCCCAACCATAACCTTAACACTCAAGAAGAGCTCAAGGAAAGATCAAAAAAGGATTATGTTCAGCATTGTGATGAAAGATGGAGTAAGGAGCACCATTACAAACAAGGAAAACTCCTAATGATTGAGCTAATTGAGGAGGAATTAGAAGCAGAAGAGTTAGATTCCGACCAAGAAAGTATAGAAACTAATGAAGATATTGACCCTATCACATACACAGTGTATGCATTGGCCGGCTACTCTAACCCACAAACAATACAAGTTATAGGACCTTTGAAACATCAGTCTGTCACTATCTTGATTGACACAGGTAGCACCAACAATTTTATGGACAGAAAGATCACTACCCGATTATCCTACCATATCGACGGTTGTGATAAATTCGAAGTAAAGGTTGCTGATGGATGGATTCTAACCTGTGATAGTAAGTGCTCAAAGATAAAGCTCACTACGCAGGGTTAAGAGTTGCTCGTGGATTTCTTTTTCCTTCCTTTAGAAGACTATAAAGCGGTGCTAGGAATCGAATGGCTATCAACCTTGGGTGATGTTTCCTGGAACTTTTCTAAACTAATAATGAAGTTTTTTGTTAATGGAAAGTAGGTGATTCTAAAGGGCCGGCACAGAAGTAAGATCACGACTGTCACTAGCCATCAGATATAGAAGGTTCTTTGGAAGACACACACTAGTTTCCTGGTACCATTACAGCGCACAGATCAAGAAATAGTGGGGCACATTCTAACCGAAAGTATTGAATCATTGCTTAAAGAGTTTGTAGATGTATTTGCAGTACCACAAGGACTCCCACCTCTTCAACATCATGATCATCAGATTCCAATAATACCCGAGAAAGCATCAACTAATGTCCAACCTATTGCTCACACCATCAAAAAGTGGAGGTCATACATACTTGATCAGTGAGTTGTGATGCGCCATGAGATACCTTGTGCCGAATTTGATGTTGCTCAACCTTGAGGACAAGGCTAATTTGACGAGGGTGGAATTGTTATGAACCTTTTATTTTCTAAGCTTGAATAATATATTTATTTAATATTTAATTATTAAGTGTTCGAGTCCTAGTGGGCTCTATAAATAGGGATGTAACTATTTTTTTTAGGTAATGAAAAATTATTCAATCTTTTGGCTAAATCTTGGAGGTCGATCCCCTCAAAGTGATCAAGGAGGCCGATCCCCTCGAAGAGATCAAACCCTTTTCTTCCACTTCTTTCTCATTCTACGTTAAAACCCCAAAGGGTCTTAACATCAACTTAACCTTAATGGATCATGCCCTGTTGGGTATTGGATCTCCATCCAACTATCCAAGCCTCTTATATTAGTGGATCTCTACCCAATAATCTCTTATTGGATCTTATTATATTTTATCCATAGGATCCAATAATTCAGGACTTCTCAATATCTAATAAAATAGGGGCTCCAACGGATATCTCATATATGAACCTTCTCGTCGCAACACCTACCATATGTGTGTGACTCTCTAGGCCCAGTATCAAGCTGGCCCTAAGTCATACTTGTCAAAACTCCTTATGACTCAGTGAATTATTATCACCATAATAATTCACTCGACTCATCGACTACAAACGTACTAGGCTACTATGCCGTAGTCCCTAACGATACAGAGAATCCAATCCTTTGAATCTATATGTTTTCAATTATCATATATCTATAGTCCCTTATCCATCTAATTTTGAAGAGATCATATACCGGGCATGGTGCTATCAGGCCCATATAACTTTTGCTTGAGTCTCGCTCTAATCAGATTTTCCCAAAGAACTCTTTCTCTCTCAATCTAAATGACCCTAGCCAGGGATTTGCTTGAGCAAGAATATATGAGATATTTCTCTCATGACACTAAGAGCGGATGATCATCTAATGATATTCAATTACCCTTGTAAGGTTAGTTGTCACTCTCAATGATCGGCTGTGCTAGATCTAGAACTTTCTGATCTATAAGTCCAATATCAAAGAGTGAAATACTCATATAGGACATCCTTAGTATCTCAAGTCTAAGAACAAGATACACCATTAGGACGATGAAATCACTATCTATCAATAAGGTATCATCAACCATCCAATATTTTACGAGCAGATCAATTAGTGAACTTACTCTCCAATAAGCACTTGCACTGTATTCCTATTGTTCCCACATAAACAGCTATGAGACCAACCACCTCCATCATATGGATGAATTAGTACAGTGATAAAAATTATGTCGATTCAAAAAACTTCGTTCGATTCAAATATTTGTTTGATCAAAAGATATTTCGAAAATGACATTTAACTTCGAAAATGTTCATAAAAAATGTAATGAGGGCAGTGAGCAAGTAAAGAGTTTTCCAAGAAGAGTAAATAGCGAAAAAAGGTAGTAACCTGATTTTATAGTGGTTTGGTCATCCGACATACGTCCACTCTCAATTCCTCTTTTGTCGAGACCACCGACATCCACTAACGGTCTTTCTTCAATGGGCGAAGACCAACTACACTTACAATCCTCTATTCTCCTTTTGATAAGCTTAGGAGAGAACCTTTACACCCTCAGTCACCCCTTTCTTAACTGAAATCAATACTAGACTAGATGAGAGGATTTCTCATAAGATTATAACAGAGTTTTCTATCTTTTTGTACTAAGTTGGTGTGTATTCTAACCAAGGATGAGAGGGATATTTATAAATCCCAAGTGGATTCAAACTTGGAGGCAAAATTTGAACCACCCTGAGTCTTCAAGGTACTAGTAGTACCATCGCCAGTATTGACCGATACCACTACTAGTACTATTAGGATCTAGAGCGATACTAAGAGAGGGGGTGAATTAGTGTAGCGGATAAAAACCATACATTCAAAATGATTACGGAAAGAGTTGTGCATTGAGAAGTTTTGGTTCGACGAAAATGATTTCAGCAAAGTGATTCGAGTAAAACAAAAAGTAGAGAGGAGGAGATCGAGAGATTGCAACTAAGTAAAGATTGAAATGCAATAATTTAAAAACTCACACATCAATAAAAGTACGCAACGATGTATAGTGGTTCGGTCAAATGACCTACATCTAATTTCGAAACCTCCTCTGATGAGGTTCCCAACTTCCACTATCAATTTTTCTTGAAAGGGAAGGACCAAGTGCTCCTCTTACAAACTTTTACAAGTGGTTCATACTCTCTTACAGAACTTTTTATAAATGAGACTTGGGAGGTGAACACTCAAGCTATTGAATGTAATTTTGCTAGAGGTTTGACTCAGTTTTTATCACTTCTCAATTGTGCTGAGCTAGCTAAGAAGTAAGGGGTATTTATAGACTTAATTGGTTTTAGAATTGGAGCCAAAAAGAGTCACATCCCAGATTTCTAGGTACTGCCAATACCATCACCTAGCACTAGCAGTACCACCTCCTGACACTACCAATACCATTGCTAGTTGACCTTGCTCTGTTAGTGTATTGAGCGGTACCACCATCTAGTCTAGTGGTACTATCGCCTAATAGGGTTCTTAAACTCTATGGAGGAGTGGTACTACCGTTGACAGGTAATAACTGTTAGTGGTACCACCATTGATAGGTAATAATTGTCAACGGTACCACCACTGACCTAGGGGTGGTACCACCACTCAAACCACTTGGGAACTAGTTCCCGGGGTGGTGCCACTACCCTAGTCTAGCGGTGCCACCACCAAACTTGGTCCAGCATTGTTGAATGGACATTAAATTTGGCTCAATTCAGTCCAATTAAGGCTTAATTGGCCCCTACAAGGGTTGATTAGGATTATCACCTAATCATAACCCTAATTACATGCTAACTACGAAATTGAAACATATTTCTAAGCAAATTATAATCCGATGATGTCGAATCTTTTTTCGACAAGCTTCCGGGGTGTTGGGATCTAGAGCATCACTAAGGGGGGGGTGAATTAGTGTAGTGGTTGAGAATGATAAATTTTGGTGATTTAAAATGGATTTCAGAAACTTTGTACGTTGAAAACCTCATTTCAACTAAAACCAATTTCGATTGAAGCATATCAGAAACGTAATTAACTTGAGAGAGTTTAGAGATAAAGAAAAATAGTGATAAGGAAATAGGGCAGTCAAATAAAATGGTTTGTAGAAAGATAAAAGCAATATGTAAATGCAAACCAGATTTTTATAGTGGTTCGGTCATACGACCTACATCCACTCTTGATTCCTCTTCTCTTGAGGCCATCGGCTTTTATACTAGTTGTCTTCCTTCCAAGAGTGAAGACCAACTCCCTTATAGGACTCTCCTTTTGACGGGCTTAGGAGATAACCCTTACAGAGCCTATCATCCCTCTCTTAGACTATATCACACTTAAAGCTTAGAGGGAAGATTTTGGCACCATTACAATAGAGTTTTTCCTTTTTCTTTCTTAGGTTTTCTTTGTTTTTTAACCATGGATAAGAGGGGTATTTATAGGCCTCAAGGTGATTCAAATTTGGAGCTCAAATTTAAATTATCTCGGATTCCCGAGTGCTGGCGGTACCACCGCCAGTCTGACCCTAACACTTGCGGTACTACCGCCAGCCTGGAGCGGTACTACCGCTGCAGCTTTTATGCTGGATGGTGCTACCGCCTATAGCTTGGAAAAGTGTGCTTTTTCACATTTCCAACTCATAGGCGATTCTACCACCAATTAAACATGACAACTTTTGAGCCACTGAATGGGCCTCCCAATGAGCCCAAATCAGTCCCAATTTAGGCCTAATTGACCCTTAATTGAGTTGGTATTATTTCACCTAAAACCAACTCAATTTTGACTCAATCCTACTTCGACCTAGATAATTATTTCAATACGAATTGTAATTAATTTCCCGACACATCAATGGTCCATTGGCGCTTCGTCTGACACTTCGACGTATCGTCCTCTCTTACGATTTGTTGCTCAATCAGCAACTAACCTCTGTAGGCCCGATCTCCTTGGTGCAACTCCGCTCTTCTTGGCCCAATGCCTGATTTCTTTGTCTGAAGCCTTTTGCCGATCGTTGATCGGACCTCCGGCTCGACGTCCAATCTCCTAACGTGATTTCCTCTAATGCAATACTAATTCATCTTGCGTTAATTATTTAATCTTGATCGAAAATAGACCAGCGTATCTCAAAATATAGTTAGATCACTAAAACATACTCAATTAGTTTCAACATCAAAATCTGAGATTCAATACCGGGAACTTCCAGCGAACTTCCAACACACCCTCAGATATCTTCCAATGGACTCCCAATAGGCTCCCGGACTTTATGGCGAGTTCCGATGAATCTTCTAGCAAGCTTCCGAACTTTCTCGGTAAGCTCTGCGAACCTCCGATGAACCTTCTGGTGAACTTCAGAAACCTTTGACATGTCCCCGATCCAGTCTCAGCTAGTTCCGGCAGCACTTCTAATGATCCTACGGACTTCCGGCGGACTCTTGAACTCTTAACGTACTTGACTCCAGCAATTTGTTGTATGTCTTCATTGCTATCGTAGTTAATCCTGCATACTTATCTCAATAATATGGATTAGATCAAATAACCTATCAATTGACTTCATCATCAAAATCTGATATTCAATAATCTCCCTCATTTTTATGATGACATTCAATTGATGATAGAGTTAACTTTAACTCCCCCTATCAATGACCCAATGAGTTCTTCGAGAGAAAATTTTTTTAGGTCCTTGGCATTTTGAATGGTCATAACTTTTGGATCCCAACTCTTTGGAAGAGATATTAAAATTTTAGTTACAAGTTTGAAATTAGAAAAACCTTTTCCAAGTGCTTTGAGTCCATCGACGACATCTGTGAAATAGGTGTATATGACTCCGATGGACTCACTTGGTTTCATCCGAAATAATTCATAAGAATGCACCAAAAGGTTGATTTTGGACTCTTTCACTTGGCTAGTACCTTCATGAGTGATTTCAAGAGTATGCCAAATATCAAAAGCCGATTCACAAATCAAAACATGATTAAACTCATTTTTGTCAAGAGTGCAAAACAAGGCTTTCATAGCCTTTGCATTAAGAGTAAAAACATTCTTCTCCAATTCATTCCATTCATTCATCGGAAGAGAAGATTTTTGAAAGCCATTTTCAATAATATTTTAAAGTTCAAAATCCATGAAAATAAGAAAAATCTTCATACGAGTCTTCTAATAGGTGTAATCCAACCCATTAAACATAAGTGGACGTGTAATCGAATGACCCTCCTACATGCCAGAATACGCCATCTCTATTGGGTTTTAAACCAAATGAGAGTGATCTAGCTCTGATACCAATTGTTAGGATCTAGAGCAACACTAAGAGGGGGGGTGAATTAGTGTAGTGGATAAAAATCATAAATTCAAAATAATTACAGAAAGAGTTGTGTGTTGAGAAATTTTGATTCAACGAAACTGATTTCAGCAAAGTGATTTGAGTGAAATAGAAAGTAGAGAGGAGGAGATTGAGAGATTACAGCTAAGTAAAGATTGAAATATAATAATTTAAAAACTCACACATCAATAGAAGTACGTAGCGATGTATAGTGGTTCGGTCAAATGACCTATGTCCACTTTCGAAACCTTCTCCGATGAGGTTCCCAACTTCCATTATCAATTTTTCTTGAAGGGGAAGGACCAAGAACCCCTCTTACAAACTTTTACATGTGGTTTACACTCTCTTATAGAACATTTTACAAATGAGACTTGGGAGGTGAACACTCAAGCTATCGAATATAATTTTGCTAGAGCTTTGACTCAGTTTTTATCACTTCTCAATTATGCTAAGATAGTTGAGAAGTAATGGGTATTTATAGACTTAATTGGCTTCAAAATTGGAGCAAAAAAGAGTCATATCCTAGATTTTCGGGTACTAATGGTACCACCGCCTGGCACTAGCGGTACCACCGCCAGTTGACCCTGCTCTATCAGTGTACTAGCTGGTACCATCACCTAGTCTGGCGGTACTACCGCCTGATAGGGTCCTCGGACTCTATGAAGGGGCAGTACCACCATTGACAAGTAATAATTATCAATTGTACCACCGTTGACCTAGGGCGATACCTCTGATGGACTTCCGACACACCCTTGGATATCTTCCGACATACTCCTAACAGGCTCCCGGACTTTATGGCGAGTTTTGATGAATCTTCTAGCAAGCTTTCGAACTTTCTCGGTGAGCTCTGTGAACCTCCAACGAACCTTCCAGCGAACTTCTGAAACCTTCGACAAGTCCCCAATCCATTCTCGGTCATCTCCAGCAGCACTTCCGACGATCCTTCGGACTTCCGACGGATTCTCGAACTCCTTACGTACTTGACCCCAGCAATTTGCTTTGTATCTTCATAACTATCATAGTTAATCTTGCACACTTATCTCAATAATATGGATTAGATCAAATAACATATTAATTGACTTCACCATCAAAATCCGAGATTCAATAAGTACTAGGCGGTATCTCCGCCTAGTCCAGCATACCACTACCTACGACATTGTCTTGAAGATTATATCTTAGAGACCGAGCCACCCTAGTGATTCCACCACTTGTTCGATGGTGCCACCGCTCGACCCACCTGTTGGGTCACTATTTGGGCCATTCACTTGGCCCAACATAACCTAAACTTAGGTCAGATTGGCCCCTAATTGAGTTAGCCTAATTATAATCCAATTACACCTAAAACCTACTTTGATCTAGGCAATTATTATAAAACTTAATCGAATGTTGTATGGCTTATCATTGATTCATCGGCGTTTCGTCCGATTCTTGACACATCATCCTTTCTTACGACCTATTGCCCAATTAGCTAGTTGACCTCCGCAACTCCGATCTCCTTGGCGTAATTTTTGCTCTTCTTGGCCCGCTGCCCGAACCCATGACCCGAAGCCTTTTGTCGATACGTCGATCGATCCTTTGGCTCGACGTCCAATCTTCTAACATATTTCACTCTAGCCCAACATGGATTCTTCCTGCTTTAATTATCTATCCCTGATCGAAGCTTCCTGTATCACTCAAAATATAGATCAGATATTAAACACTGTCAATTTGTTTCATCATCAAAATCCAAGATTCAACAACTTATGATCGAAATTATTTAGGGTTTGTGTTTAAAGATGAATTGGTCTCATTATCATGATCTTATCATGATCTAATTTCAATTCCACAGATCCATGGACATCACAATACATATACCAGGCAATATAAAATAAAAAAAATACTAAATAAATAATAAGCGAAAAGAGTGTGAATCATGTTACACGTGTCATCACTCATGCGATTAGCTTATAGGGCACCTATGACTAATATTGCACAGATCCATGGACATCATAATATATATAACAAGCAACATAAAAATAAAAAAACATCAATAATAATAAGTAAAAAGAGTGCATAACATGTCACATGTACTATCACTCATGTGATTAGCTTGCAGGGCACCTATGACTAGTAGATAGGCCTAGCACTATGCTCAGTATACGATCTCTAGAATATTAGATGAATGATGGAGTATAGATATATGATAACTGAGGGCAGATAAGTCCAATGGATTAAATCTCCCTATATTGTTTAGGGACTACGGTGTTGTGGTCTAGTAAGTCCATAGTCGATGAGTTGAGTGAATTATTATGGGGATAATAATTCACTAAGTCAGAAAGAGTTCTGATAGGTGTCTCTCAAGGCCAGCTCAGTATTAGGCCTAGAGGGTCATGCACATATTGTGGACAACGCAATAAATAGAGGATCGAATATGGGATATTAGATAATCCTCTATTTTAATGGATTATTGGGAGAGATCCAATAGAGCTTAGGATAATTATTGGATGGGGATCCAATATCTATTATATTAGAATTATAGTGGCACTAAGGGGGTGAGGGGGTGAATTAGTGCTTTCAAAAGTTGAAACGATTCAAAAAATTTATTCGATCAAACCCGTATCAGAAATACATTGAACTTGAAATATCAGTAAAAGTAGTGAGCAACTAAATCAGTAAGCAATAATAATAAAAAGCACAAAAGAAATGCACATCGGATTTATAGTAGTTCGATCGTTGTGACCTACGTCCACTCTTGATTCCTCCACTTGAGGCCACCGGCTTCCACTATCGATCTTCTTTCCAATGGGTGAAGATCTACTACCCTTATTACAACTCTTTTTCCTTTTCATAGGTTTAAGAGAGAATATTTATAAGTCCCACACTTCTCTTAGAATGAACTCTAAACTTTAAAGAGGAGGGGAACACTCAAGAGTTTATAATGGAGTTTGCATACTCGAAATCATAAGTTTTTCATTCACAATTCTTCTATAAACCTAGCAGGGATGAGTGGGGTATTCATAGACCCCAAATAGCTTCAAAAATGGAGTTAAAAAGTCTCATCCTAGTTTTCGAGGTACTAGCGGTACTACCATCTGACACCCTCTGCATTGGCAATACCATCGTCAATCTGGGCAGTACCACTGCTAGTCTAGGTGGTACCATCACTTGGTATTGGGTGGTACCATCGCTAGTCCGAGTGGTACTAGCGCTTGATAGGGCCTGGGAGATCGGGCTCTAGTGATGACACCACTTAATCTAATTTTAGGTCATTGAATTAGCCTTCTAATAGACCCAATTTAACCTTAATTTAGGCCTAACTGGCCCCTAATCAAGTGGGCATAGTTACACCCAAAACCAACTCAATTAAAACCTAAACTATTTCGATCAAGACACAAATGATTATAAACAAGAATCCTATATTGTCCGACATGTCATTGGTTCATCCGATCCATTGGCATGTTGACTCTACAACATCTAATCTTGGTACAATGTCCGATCCATTGGCCCGATGCCCGATCTTTGACTCGGCCTAACGTCTAATTCTTCTACTTCGATCGATTTACCTTTCTATGATCGAAGTGAGTCCTACATCACTTTTCTCAAATATAGATTAGATCATAAACTCATCAATTAATTTCATCATCAAAATCTGTGATTCAACAATCTCCTCATTTTTTACAATGACAACCAATTGATAATGAAGTTTTAACCAAACTCCCCCTATCTCTATGCTATATAAAAATAAACTTGAATTCAGAAAATGATAACCTTAGAATTCAAGTTGAAATAATTTTAATAATTTTCTTTGCAAAGATCAAATGCAAAATAATCATTTCAACCTTCATATGTATTGCATACATCATAATATCATGGTATGAGTTAAGATTTTGAATCATCATAACATTCATGATTAAAATTTCAAATCATCATAACTTTGAGCATAACTTAAATCATCAAGGTACATCATAATATACATGATTCCAAAGCATTCAAATCATCATAGCTTCTCCCCCTTTTTCATCAACAAAAAGGAAAAAAATATAAGTGTTTTATTTCTCTTTAAAATATGCAAGCTAGTAAATTTTTGTGAGATGTGCATGTTAGTAATTTTTTGCTGCTCTTGAGATATACAAGCTAGCAATTTTTGCTTCTTGAGATGTACAAGCTAGTAATTTTTGTTTCTCTTTTAAGATGTATAAGTTAGTAAGCTTTTGCTTCTTTTTTTACAATATGCAAGCTAGTAATTTTTGCTTCCCGTTGTAAACTACTACTTATCTTTCTCCCCCTTTGTTATCATTAAAAAGAAAAAAAATGATATCATGAATACGAATGAGTCAAATTATCTTTTTATCACAAGCACTACCCTTGCCCGTAGGTGCTACCACTACGGGTAGATGATCACCAATCGCTTGTGGCCCCTACCCGTAGGTAGCTTGCCTGCAGGTGGCCTATTGTAGCCTTTGGCTAACCTATGAGGGCAGCAATAGTTGCTGCCCTTTCTCCCTATTGCTACCCTTTCTCTCCTTTTATGTCAATAATTTTAATGTCAAAAGACCTCTCTTAAAAATCTCTTAATAGCAAGAAAAATGGTGTAGTCTAGATTTGATAACTATGACAAAAATCACAGCAATCACACAAAAATAATTCTACATGATTGAACATAATACATGTAATTTAAAAATCAATCTTTCGCATAAGCATTCTAGCTCTAATACCACTGTTGGAAAAATTGAAGTAGCATCACATACATAGTAAAAGAACAAAAAATAAAATCCCAGATTTCCTGCAAAAAAGGTTTCATTATCATGTGAAGATTGGTGAACATAAATTACAAAATCAAAAGCTGCTCATTTAAGAAAGATGTATTACCTAGGAAGATTATACATCACTGAAAACCTATAGATCTGTTAGAGAGGATAAAGAAGGTTAACTATCCTCCTCTCTAGTAGTAATCCACATTGCAGGGGCTGCGAAGATGCTTCTCAAATTGCTGCATAATCCTCCTTTTCCCGCGCACCACATGATCAAGAAGGGGCCGACCCTTCTTACTATTCACATGCCCCAATCTAGGGCTCTTGGTTGAGGAGAAGAGGGAGAGAGAAAAAGAGATCTAGCCTATAGCCCTTTGAATCCCTCCTATTTATAGAGGTCTCATATCAATTGTTACGAACCTTTTATTTCCTAAGCTTAAATAATATATTTATTTAATATTTAATTATTATGTATCCGAGTCCTGGTGGGCTTTATAAATAGGGATGTAATTATTTCTTTCGAATAATGAGAAATTATTTAGTCTTTTGGCTAAACGTAGGAGGTCGATCCCCTCGAAGTGATCAAGGAGGCCGATCCCCTTGAAGAGATCAAACCCTTTTCTTTCGCTTCTTCCTCTTTCTACATTAAAACCCAAAAGGGTCTTAACATTTGGTATCAGAGCAGTGATCCTTGGTGTTTTTGCTGCAACTTCGCATCAACCTTGCCATAGCCCCAATAAAAAAAAAGAGGGGTGAATGCAAAAGAAAGCGGCCACGTTCCCTACGCTCACCTCACCGACAGCCACGCAAGGGGTGGAACTCCCCTATTTCCCGGCCCCTGCTTCAACTGGCGGCCACACACCTCACCGCCTCTGATCTCCGACTAACAGCCACCACACCTCTACAACCAGTGATCTCTGCCCCCTCTCCCTGCCATCGCTACTGCGACCGGTGGCCTCGCATCTGGACCGCCACTACTTCTTGGCTCGCACACTCCCTTACTACCCCTGCTCTTCCCCTCCATGATCATCACCGTCGTAGCCATCAATCTCGGCAGCAACCATCATTGTTTGCAAGCCATGCACCTCTATCGCTGCTATCTGACTAGCAGCCCCTTCTTCTTGGTCGTGACCATTGCCATCCAGCCTTCGGCACTCTTCTTCCTTGCTGCCTCCCCTTTAGTCATAGAATGCAGCCAGCCGCCACCATCACCGTCGCTGCCCCCGACCAGCGATCTCTCCCTTGCTGCCTTCTCCCCTTGACACTATTGCCTTCTTCCCCCTCGCTGCCTTAGCCATAGCGATCTACAGCCGTAGTCGTCTATTTTGTAGTGAAACAGAGTAGAAGAATGCAAGAAAGAAAAAGGACAGAAGACCTCGGCATCCACCCGCAGCCACCACCCCTCTCCACTGCCACTACTTCTAGTGACCATCATTCCAGCTGCTTCCTCAACAGCCACTACCAACGTGTGGTGTGACAGAAACCGGGCAGCACCGGCGCTGTCCAGCTTCGCCGCTCTTCTTCCTCGTTGCCTCCCCTTGGGTTGCAGCCACAATCGATGTCCGCAGTAATCGTCGCAGCCGTAATCGACGTTCGCTGCAACCATCGCAGTTGCACCCCAGCGCTGCCTTCTAACCGCCCTTGCTTTGTGTCCTCTATCACAGAACGCTATCATGTTAGGACTCTAGCTATGAGAGTCCTAATTTAGTTTCATTTATAAGGGCATTCATGTAAATCCTATATAGCCGAATTCTTATTAAAGAGGTGAAGAGGGCGACTAGGTTAGGGTTAGGTCTTAGGAAAAGAGTCCTATTAGAAGTAGGAGTCCTATTAGGAAAAGAGTCCTATTAGAAGTAGGAATCCTATTAGGAAAAGAGTCCTATTAGAAGTAGGAGTCCTATTAGGAAAAGAGTCCTATTAGAAGTAGAAGTCCTATTAGGTAAAAAGTCTTATTAGAATTAGGAATCCTACTAGAGAAGGAGTCCTAATTAGAAGTTGGTGAAAAGTAGGAGTCTTGAGTAAGAGTCCTATTAGGTGTTGGGGATTAGAAGCCCTATAAATAGCCATGTATTCATCTTTAATCAATGAATAGATCAATCCTTTAGCAGTCTTTGTGCAGTAACTTGGAGGAAGGAACCCCTATAGAGTTCCAAGGAGGCCGATCCCCTATAGAGATCAACCCCAAGCTTAGAATCCGTGGAGGGTTCTAACACTTGGTATCAGAGCAGCGTTCTTGGCGTCTTGCTGCCCTTCCACAGCCATCCACCAGCCCTCCACAACTGCGCAAAGCAATTCCCACAATTGCTTAGAAGATCATCGCTGAATTTAGCCGTCATCTCCACCACCGTAGATCATCCTTTGATCTTCCCGTGAATTGCAACAGGTTCTGGTTATCTACCCTACTGCTGCTGCAATTTAGTTATCCTTATTTAAAAAATCTAAAAAAATTCGTTCCTATAATTGCTGCATAAACCTTTTGTCAAAAAGTTTTCATCTCTACAACGAAAGTCGCACTGCAGAATTTCAGCCGCATAGCACTGCCTTTTTGATCTTGCTACTATATTTTTTCTATCCAATTCTCTATGGAATTTTTACAGTGGCTTTGACACTTCCTAACAGTAGTTTTCCCTTTAGTTTTGTCAAAAAATTCTCAATAAAAACTACTTATCTTTTACGTCCAATCTGCTGCACTTTAGACGTAAAAATCTGCTATAATACCTCTCCGTGATTCTCAATTTTGCCAAACCTCTTGTTGTCGTTTCTTCCTACGAAATTTTTACAGTATTACCTCTTCCTTATCAATAGATCTCCTTTGAGTTTTACTTGAATCTCTTTTGAAAATTTCTGAAAAAATTACATCTTTACTGCTGGAATTTTTCGCAAAAATTTGGTATTGCACCTTTGTCATTTTTTCTTCTCTGTAACCTACCAAACCCTAGCCACCTTGCTGCCACAAACCAAGACGTCTTTAGGGCATCCCTCTAGCCTCAAGATGCAGCCATCATAACCTAGTTTCATAACCCTAACAGCATCAAAAACCACAGCCCAAAATAGTAAACCATTACAGCTGAACCCTTCAATCACCGATCTATTGTCCGAACCTTCCACCACCCCATGCCATTAACCCGTCAACAGAAAAAAGACAAGGGCATCTCTGATCTATAGACATATGCTATGGCTTCCCAAGATCCAATTGATGCCAAATTTGAAGCATGGGAATCTCGGATTGAATCACGGCTTGAATCACGCTTGGAAGATAAATTGCGCGCTTTGTTTGCAGAATTCAGAATTGGACAACCATCGAGTCCAACCAAACTACAGTAAGGAGAGAATTTAGAAAGGACCCCAGAGAAGGAGGGACAGCCCTCGGACGTGCTTCAGCCACGCATGAGGTGGACTTCCCATGATGGGAAGAAGGAGACCAGTAGGGTGGATTTGCCATGAGAATGTTACTTTCGCTACTACCAAACGTCGGATAATGCTATGGTGGAGATTGCTGTCATCCACCTTGAAGGAGATGCTATTCAATGGTACAATTAGCTGGAATATAATCATGGGGCTCGACATGGAATCAATTTAAGAATGCAATCTTGAACCATTTCGGACCTACGAGTATGAAAATATCGATGGCCAACTCAAAGATTCGACAAACCTCTACGATTCAAGAGTATCAAACCAGGTTTGAGAAACTATCTTACCTTGCTCGTGATTGGACTAACTGTCAATTGTTAGAAATATTTATCGAAGGACTCAAGCCAGAGATAAAAGGGGAAGTTAAGGCACGACAGCCCCGTACCGTGATGGCTGCGATTTCTCTTGCCCGAATACAAGAAGAACGACTCAACCAAGATTCTCGGAGGATGGGAACCACTCCTAGAACCTCAACATATAAACCCCCTTCTGCTCCCAGCCATCCTTCGCTGCCCAAAAAATTGACAAGAGAAGAACTACGTGATCGATCAACAAAGGGTCTTTATTGGCATTGCGACGAGCCGTGGAACCACGATCATCGCTGCAAAAGGGGCCGCCTCCTATTGATTGAACCTCTTGAAGATAGGGAAGAGGAGGTCCAAGAGCATGAGGAAGAGGTCACGGATGAAGAACAACAGCCAATTGATATTACGATGCATGCCCTTGCCGGTTATGCGAACCCGCAAACAATGAAAGTGGGAGGATTTCTGAAGCAACAACCAATCACCGTTCTTATTGACACCGAGAGCACTAATAATTTTATGAACAGCAAGGTTGCTGTCCGGATGGCCTTACCTATTGAGAATTGCAGCAGGTTCGATGTTAAAGTTGCAGATGGATGAATTTTGAAGTGTGATCGTAAGTGCCCACGGGTGAAATTGTTGCTGCAGGACCAAGAGATAATTGCAGATTTTTTCCTCCTCTCTCTCGATGATTATGAGGCCGTGCTTGGCATCGAATGGTTGACGACATTAGGTGATGTTTCCTGAAATTTTTTGAAATTAATTATGAAATTTTACAGCAAGGGGAAACAGGTGATACTGTACGGGAAACGTGGGGACGACGTAACGACAATTTGTACATAACGAATGGAGAAAGTTTTGCACAAAGCATGCAGCGGCTTTTTGGTACAACTTGAGCAGCAACCTAAGGGAGAGCCAACCAAATTTGAAGATCCAAACCTACTTCCCTTGCTTGCTGAATTTTCAGATATATTTGACGAACCACGCAGCCTACCTCCTAACCGCCGGCACGATCATCGTATACCGATTCTTCCAGGGAAACCTCCAGCAAATACTCGACCATATCGGTATCCACATCTCCAAAAAGATGAAATATAAATGATTATAAAAGAGATGCTTGAAACAGGAGTTATTCAGCCAAGTTGCAGCCCCTACTCTTCACCAGTGCTCCTCGTACGAAAGAAAGACGGAACATGGCGAATGTGCATTGATTACCGAGCTCTTAACGACATAACCGTCAAGGACAAGTATCCTATTCCAGTAGTAGATGAATTGCTTGATGAATTAAAGGGAGCACGAGTCTTTACAAAGTTGGACCTTCGATCTGGGTATCATCAAATACGAGTGTGCAAAGAAGACATACCGAAAACTGCCTTTCGAACGCACAACGGGCACTCCGGGTTCCTTAGAACCTATAAAAGAATTAAGAAAAATTTTTATTGGATAGGGATGAAAAATATTATTGCTGAATTTGTAGCACAATGTGATATATGTCAATGACACAAAGGTGAGATAGTGGCAAGTCCCAGAAAGTTACAACCTCTACCCATCCCAGAATCAATATGGACTGATATATCAATGGATTTCATCGAAGGGCTTCCCTCATCACAAGGAAAAGGTACAATTTTTGTCATGGTTGATCGCCTTACAAAGTATGCTCACTTTTGTGCCATCCGTAATCCCTACACTACTTCTAGTATTGCTCGAACCTTTATGGAGAATATTGTAAAATTACATGGGATGCCGAGATCTATTGTAAGTGATCGTGATAGGGTCTTCACGAGCAAATTTTGGACAGAGTTATTCCAGATGCAAGGCACTAAATTAAAGATGAGTACGGCATATCACCCACAAACCGACGGCCAAACCAAGTGGTGAGCAGTGTGTTTGGAGACATACCTTAGATGCTTCACCAGTGACCGACCAAAAGAATGGACAAAGTGGCTTCCCTGGGCCGAGTGGTGGTATAATACAACTTATCATTCCTCCACAAAATGTACTCCCTATGAGGCCATGTATGGCCGACCCCCTGTAATTCCAAAATATGTGTTAGGCACCTCTAAAGTAGAACAAGTAGACAGGAACTACAAGATAGAGACAAAATGCTAAAGTTGCTAAAAGATAATCTCACTGCAGCACAAGCAAGGATGAAACAGCAATATGATCAACATAGAGGCGAAAAAGAATTTTTAGTAGGAGATTGGGTCTTCCTACGGCTCCAGCCATACAAGTAAACATCAATCCAAACCAAAGCGTCTATGAAGCTTTCACCTCAGTTCTATGGACCCTACCAGATTTTGGAGCGCATCGGAGCAAAGAGCATACAGATTGGACTTACCCGCCACTCCTCGAATCCATCCAGTCTTCCATGTATCATGTTTGAAGCTCAACTTGGGACAACACGAGATAGCCCAAAGCCATCTACCAAATATAACTACCCAAGGAGAGCTCCAGACCCAACCAAGTGCTATTATTGATCGACCAATCGTGACTCGACGACGATGACCTGCTACTGAAGTGTTAATACAGTGGGCAAACCTACCAGCAGAAGATGCCACTTGGGAGAACTATGATGACTTGAAGATCAAATTCCCAGAATTCATGGAACGTCAGCCTCAAGGACAAGGCTGATTTGAAGAGGGCGGGTCTGTTAGGACTCTTGCTATGAGAGTCCTAATTTAGTTTCATTGATAAGGGCATTCATGTAAATCCTATCTAGCCGACCCTTATTAAAGAGGTGAAGAGGCTGGCTAGGTTAGGGTTAGGTCTTAGGAAAAGAGTCCTATTAGAAGTAGGAGTCCTATTAGGAAAAGAGTCCTATTAGAAGTAGGAATCCTATTAGGAAAAGAGTCCTATTAGAAGTAGGAGTCCTATTAGGAAAAGAGTCCTATTAGAAGTAGAAGTCCTATTAGGTAAAAAGTCCTATTAGAATTAGGAATCTTACTAGAGAAGGAGTCCTAATTAGAAGTTGGTGAAAAGTAGGAGTCTTGAGTAAGAGTCCTATTAGGAGTTGGGGCTTAGAAGCCCTATAAATAGCTATGTATTCATCCTCTTTAATCAATGAATAGATCAATCCTTTAGCAGCCTTTGTGCAGCAACTTGGAGAAAGGAACCCCTATAGAGTTCCAAGGAGGCCGATCCCCTATAGAGATCAACCCCAAGCTTAGAATCCATGAGAGGGTTCTACCATATCACTTCCCCTCCTCGTGGCGACTCCTCTGAAAGTGTCACCGCCATCCAGTCCCCTGGTGCCCTTCCCCTCCCTACCTCCTGCTGGCCGCAACCACAACCGCCATAGCCACCGCTATTTCATCCCTTCTTTGCTTGCGACATTGACAAAGAATCGCCACAACCTTGTCTACAACAATCGTCGTAGTTGCATCCCATAATTGCCTCGTCGCAGATTGCATCCCATAATTGCCTCCACCTTTCTTTGTATCTTGTCGTAGGTGTCGGTTGCCACCAAATTACACCGATGCCACTTTGCCACCAAATTACACCGACGCCGCTACCTTCCATCCCCAAAGGTGCTCTCACCCCACCGAATGATAGAAACAGGAAGCAACTTTTTCTCATTACTACGATCACAAAGAAGCCTTTACGCTGCCCTCAAAGATCCACTTCCTCGACAATCGTCAATACTGAATTATAGATCTTCAGTCTTACACAATGGCTAGCAATGACTCAGTAAAAGCCCAAATGGAAGCACTAGAAATCAGAATTGAGAACTGACTACAAGTGATACTTACGGAATTTAAAAGAAGTTTGTTGGAGGATTTTAGTAAATTGTAACAAGATGGAAGTTCAAGCTCTACGATGAATAAATCTGGAGATACGGGAAAGGGGCCCCGAGAATTTGACTCTGGCTTCCCACGCATTAAGGTGGACTTTCCAAGATGGGAAGATAGAGACCACCAGTTGGATTTCGAGGGTAGAGAAATTCTTTTGTTACCACAGAATCTCAGAAGAATCCAAGGTTGAAATAGCCTCCATCTAATTAGACGGTGATGCAATTCAGTGGTATGACTGGTATGAAACTTGTCACGGAGTTCCCTCATGGGAGCAATTCAAGAGAGGGCTTCTTGTTCGATTTAGACCATCTGAGTTCAAGAATATAGATGGACAGATTATAAAAATTTGATAGAGTTCTATAGTGTTAGAATATCAGGGCAGATTCGAGCGATTGTCGAATCAAGCTAGAGATTGGTCTGAATGACAACTGGTGGGTACCTTTATTGAAGGGCTTAATCTGAACATCAGATGTGAAGTTAAGGCTCAACAACCCCGCACTATGATAGCTGCAATTTCATTTGCACGCATATAGGAAGAAAAATCAATATGGAATATCGTAAAAATAGAAGTGATAACAAACAAATGATCAGCATGCCACCAACCCTATATATTCCCAACCATAACCTTAACACTCAAGAAGAGCTCAAGGAAAGATCAGCAAAAGGATTATGTTCGCATTGTGATGAAAGATGGAGTAAGGAGCACCATTACAAACAAGGAAAACTCCTAATGATTGAGCTAATTGAGGAGGAATTAGAAGCAGAAGAGTTAGATTCCGACCAAGAAAGTATAGAAACTAATGAAGATATTGACCCTATCACATACACAGTGTATGCATTGGCCGGCTACTCTAACCCACAAACAATACAAGTTATAGGACCTTTGAAACATCAGTCTGTCACTATCTTGATTGACACAGGTAGCACCAACAATTTTATGGACAGAAAGATCACTACCCGATTATCCTACCATATCGACGGTTGTGATAAATTCGAAGTAAAGGTTGCTGATGGATGGATTCTAACCTGTGATAGTAAGTGCTCAAAGATAAAGCTCACTACGCAGGGTTAAGAGTTGCTCGTGGATTTCTTTTTCCTTCCTTTAGAAGACTATAAAGCGGTGCTAGGAATCGAATGGCTATCAACCTTGGGTGATGTTTCCTGGAACTTTTCTAAACTAATAATGAAGTTTTTTGTTAATGGAAAGTAGGTGATTCTAAAGGGCCGGCACAGAAGTAAGATCACGACTGTCACTAGCCATCAGATATAGAAGGTTCTTTGGAAGACACACACTAGTTTCCTGGTACCATTACAGCGCACAGATCAAGAAATAGTGGGGCACATTCTAACCGAAAGTATTGAATCATTGCTTAAAGAGTTTGTAGATGTATTTGCAGTACCACAAGGACTCCCACCTCTTCAACATCATGATCATCAGATTCCAATAATACCCGAGAAAGCATCAACTAATGTCCAACCTATTGCTCACACCATCAAAAAGTGGAGGTCATACATACTTGATCAGTGAGTTGTGATGCGCCGCAGATACCTTGTGCCGAATTTGATGTTGCTCAACCTTGAGGACAAGGCTAATTTGACGAGGGTGGAATTGTTATGAACCTTTTATTTTCTAAGCTTGAATAATATATTTATTTAATATTTAATTATTAAGTGTTCGAGTCCTAGTGGGCTCTATAAATAGGGATGTAACTATTTTTTTTAGGTAATGAAAAATTATTCAATCTTTTGGCTAAATCTTGGAGGTCGATCCCCTCAAAGTGATCAAGGAGGCCGATCCCCTCGAAGAGATCAAACCCTTTTCTTCCACTTCTTTCTCATTCTACGTTAAAACCCCAAAGGGTCTTAACATCAACTTAACCTTAATGGATCATGCCCTGTTGGGTATTGGATCTCCATCCAACTATCCAAGCCTCTTATATTAGTGGATCTCTACCCAATAATCTCTTATTGGATCTTATTATATTTTATCCATAGGATCCAATAATTCAGGGACTTACTGAATATCTAATAAAATAGGGGCTCCAACGGATATCTCATATATGAACCTTCTCGTCGCAACACCTACCATATGTGTGTGACTCTCTAGGCCCAGTATCAAGCTGGCCCTAAGTCATACTTGTCAAAACTCCTTATGACTCAGTGAATTATTATCACCATAATAATTCACTCGACTCATCGACTACAAACGTACTAGGCTACTATGCCGTAGTCCCTAACGATACAGAGAATCCAATCCTTTGAATCTATATGTTTTCAATTATCATATATCTATAGTCCCTTATCCATCTAATTTTGAAGAGATCATATACCGGGCATGGTGCTATCAGGCCCATATAACTTTTGCTTGAGTCTCGCTCTAATCAGATTTTCCCAAAGAACTCTTTCTCTCTCAATCTAAATGACCCTAGCCAGGGATTTGCTTGAGCAAGAATATATGAGATATTTCTCTCATGACACTAAGAGCGGATGATCATCTAATGATATTCAATTACCCTTGTAAGGTTAGTTGTCACTCTCAATGATCTACCGTGCTAGATCTAGAACTTTCTGATCTATAAGTCCAATATCAAAGAGTGAAATACTCATATAGGACATCCTTAGTATCTCAAGTCTAAGAACAAGATACACCATTAGGACGATGAAATCACTATCTATCAATAAGGTATCATCAACCATCCAATATTTTACGAGCAGATCAATTAGTGAACTTACTCTCCAATAAGCACTTGCACTGTATTCCTATTGTTCCCACATAAACAGCTATGAGACCAACCACCTCCATCATATGGATGAATTAGTACAGTGATAAAAATTATGTCGATTCAAAAAACTTCGTTCGATTCAAATATTTGTTTGATCAAAAGATATTTCGAAAATGACATTTAACTTCGAAAATGTTCATAAAAAATGTAATGAGGGCAGTGAGCAAGTAAAGAGTTTTCCAGTAAGAGTAAATAGCGAAAAAAGGTAGTAACCTGATTTTATAGTGGTTTGGTCATCCGACATACGTCCACTCTCAATTCCTCTTTTGTCGAGACCACCGACATCCACTAACGGTCTTTCTTCAATGGGCGAAGACCAACTACACTTACAATCCTCTATTCTCCTTTTGATAAGCTTAGGAGAGAACCTTTACACCCTCAGTCACCCCTTTCTTAACTGAAATCAATACTAGACTAGATGAGAGGATTTCTCATAAGATTATAACAGAGTTTTCTATCTTTTTGTACTAAGTTGGTGTGTATTCTAACCAAGGATGAGAGGGATATTTATAAATCCCAAGTGGATTCAAACTTGGAGGCAAAATTTGAACCACCCTGAGTCTTCAAGGTACTAGTAGTACCATCGCCAAGATGATGACCGATACCACTACTAGTACTATTAGGATCTAGAGCGATACTAAGAGAGGGGTGAATTAGTGTAGCGGATAAAAACCATACATTCAAAATGATTACGGAAAGAGTTGTGCATTGAGAAGTTTTGGTTCGACGAAAATGATTTCAGCAAAGTGATTCGAGTAAAACAAAAAGTAGAGAGGAGGAGATCGAGAGATTGCAACTAAGTAAAGATTGAAATGCAATAATTTAAAAACTCACACATCAATAAAAGTACGCAACGATGTATAGTGGTTCGGTCAAATGACCTACATCTAATTTCGAAACCTCCTCTGATGAGGTTCCCAACTTCCACTATCAATTTTTCTTGAAAGGGAAGGACCAAGTGCTCCTCTTACAAACTTTTACAAGTGGTTCATACTCTCTTACAGAACTTTTTATAAATGAGACTTGGGAGGTGAACACTCAAGCTATTGAATGTAATTTTGCTAGAGGTTTGACTCAGTTTTTATCACTTCTCAATTGTGCTGAGCTAGCTAAGAAGTAAGGGGTATTTATAGACTTAATTGGTTTTAGAATTGGAGCCAAAAAGAGTCACATCCCGGATTTCTAGGTACTGCCAATACCATCACCTGGCACTAGCAGTACCACCTCCTGACACTACCAATACCATTGCTAGTTGACCTTGCTCTGTTAGTGTATTGAGCGGTACCACCATCTAGTCTAGTGGTACTATCGCCTAATAGGGTTCTTAAACTCTATGGAGGAGTGGTACTACCGTTGACAGGTAATAACTGTTAGTGGTACCACCATTGATAGGTAATAATTGTCAACGGTACCACCACTGACCTAGGGGTGGTACCACCACTCAAACCACTTGGGAACTAGTTCCCGGGGTGGTGCCACTACCCTAGTCTAGCGGTGCCACCACCAAACTTGGTCCAGCATTGTTGAATGGACATTAAATTTGGCTCAATTCAGTCCAATTAAGGCTTAATTGGCCCCTACAAGGGTTGATTAGGATTATCACCTAATCATAACCCTAATTACATGCTAACTACGAAATTGAAACATATTTCTAAGCAAATTATAATCCGATGATGTCGAATCTTTTTTCGACAAGCTTCCGGGGTGTTGGGATCTAGAGCATCACTAAGGGGGGGGTGAATTAGTGTAGTGGTTGAGAATGATAAATTTTGGTGATTTAAAATGGATTTCAGAAACTTTGTACGTTGAAAACCTCATTTCAACTAAAACCAATTTCGATTGAAGCATATCAGAAACGTAATTAACTTGAGAGAGTTTAGAGATAAAGAAAAATAGTGATAAGGAAATAGGGCAGTCAAATAAAATGGTTTGTAGAAAGATAAAAGCAATATGTAAATGCAAACTGATTTTTATAGTGGTTCGGTCATACGACCTACATCCACTCTTGATTCCTCTTCTCTTGAGGCCATCGGCTTTTATACTAGTTGTCTTCCTTCCAAGAGTGAAGACCAACTCCCTTATAGGACTCTCCTTTTGACGGGCTTAGGAGATAACCCTTACAGAGCCTATCATCCCTCTCTTAGACTATATCACACTTAAAGCTTAGAGGGAAGATTTTGGCACCATTACAATAGAGTTTTTCCTTTTTCTTTCTTAGGTTTTCTTTGTTTTTTAACCATGGATAAGAGGGGTATTTATAGGCCTCAAGGTGATTCAAATTTGGAGCTCAAATTTAAATTATCTCGATTCAGTCTTTGGCGTACCACCGCTTGATCGACTCCTAACACTTGCGGTACTACCGCCAGCCTGGAGCGGTACTACCGCTGCAGCTTTTATGCTGGATGGTGCTACCGCCTATAGCTTGGAAAAGTGTGCTTTTTCACATTTCCAACTCATAGGCGATTCTACCACCAATTCGCTTATGACAACTTTTGAGCCACTGAATGGGCCTCCCAATGAGCCCAAATCAGTCCCAATTTAGGCCTAATTGACCCTTAATTGAGTTGGTATTATTTCACCTAAAACCAACTCAATTTTGACTCAATCCTACTTCGACCTAGATAATTATTTCAATACGAATTGTAATTAATTTCCCGACACATCAATGGTCCATTGGCGCCGTCGACACTTCGACGTATCGTCCCTCTCTTACGATTTGTTGCTCAATCAAAGAACTAACCTCTGTAGGCCCGATCTCCTTGGTGCAACTCCGCTCTTCTTGGCCCAATGCCTGATTTCTTTGTCTCAAGCCTTTGCCGATCGTTGATCGGACCTCCGCTCGACGTCCAATCTCCTAACGTGATTTCCTCTAATGCAATACTAATTCATCTTGCGTTAATTATTTAATCTTGATCGAAAATAGACCAGCGTATCTCAAAATATAGTTAGATCACTAAAACATACTCAATTAGTTTCAACATCAAAATCTGAGATTCAATACCGGGAACTTCAGCGAACTTCCAACACACCCTCAGATATCTTCCAATGGACTCCCAATAGGCTCCGGACTTTATGGCGAGTTCGATGAATCTTCTAGCAAGCTTCCGAACTTTCTCGGTAAGCTCTGCGAACCTCCGATGAACCTTCTGGTGAACTTCAGAAACCTTTGACATGTCCCCGATCCAGTCTCAGCTAGTTCCGGCAGCACTTCTAATGATCCTACGGACTTCCGGCGGACTCTTGAACTCTTAACGTACTTGACTCCAGCAATTTGTTGTATGTCTTCATTGCTATATCGTAGTTAATCCTGCATACTTATCTCAATAATATGGATTAGATCAAATAACCTATCAATTGACTTCATCATCAAAATCTGATATTCAATAATCTCCCTCATTTTTATGATGACATTCAATTGATGATAGAGTTAACTTTAACTCCCCCTATCAATGACCCAATGAGTTCTTCGAGAGAAAATTTTTTAGGTCCTTGGCATTTTGAATGGTCATAACTTTTGGATCCCAACTCTTTGGAAGAGATATTAAAATTTTAGTTACAAGTTTGAAATTAGAAAACCTTTTCCAAGTGCTTTGAGTCCATCGACGACATCTGTGAAATAGGTGTATATGACTCCGATGGACTCACTTGGTTTCATCCGAAATAATTCATAAGAATGCACCAAAAGGTTGATTTTGGACTCTTTCACTTGGCTAGTACCTTCATGAGTGATTTCAAGAGTATGCCAAATATCAAAAGCCGATTCACAAATCAAAACATGATTAAACTCATTTTTGTCAAGAGTGCAAAACAAGGCTTTCATAGCCTTTGCATTAAGAGTAAAAACATTCTTCTCCAATTCATTCCATTCATTCATCGGAAGAGAAGATTTTTGAAAGCCATTTTCAATAATATTTTAAAGTTCAAAATCCATGAAAATAAGAAAAATCTTCATACGAGTCTTCTAATAGGTGTAATCCAACCCATTAAACATAAGTGGACGTGTAATCGAATGACCCTCCTACATGCCGAATCGCCATCTCTATTGGGTTTTAAACCAAATGAGAGTGATCTAGCTCTCGATACCAATTGTTAGGATCTAGAGCAACACTAAGAGGGGGTGAATTAGTGTAGTGGATAAAAATCATAAATTCAAAATAATTACGAAAGAGTTGTGTGTTGAGAAATTTTGATTCAACGAAACTGATTTCAAAAAGTGATTTGAGTGAAATAGAAAGTAGAGAGGAGGAGATTGAGAGATTACAGCTAAGTAAAGATTGAAATATAATAATTTAAAAACTCACACATCAATAGAAGTACGTAGCGATGTATAGTGGTTCGGTCAAATGACCTATGTCCACTTTCGAAACCTTCTCCGATGAGGTTCCCAACTTCCATTATCAATTTTTCTTGAAGGGGAAGGACCAAGAACCCCTCTTACAAACTTTTACATGTGGTTTACACTCTCTTATAGAACATTTTACAAATGAGACTTGGGAGGTGAACACTCAAGCTATCGAATATAATTTTGCTAGAGCTTTGACTCAGTTTTTATCACTTCTCAATTATGCTAAGATAGTTGAGAAGTAATGGGTATTTATAGACTTAATTGGCTTCAAAATTGGAGCAAAAAAGAGTCATATCCTAGATTTTCGGGTACTAATGGTACCACCGCCTGGCACTAGCGGTACCACCGCCAGTTGACCCTGCTCTATCAGTGTACTAGCTGGTACCATCACCTAGTCTGGCGGTACTACCGCCTGATAGGGTCCTCGGACTCTATGAAGGGGCAGTACCACCATTGACAAGTAATAATTATCAATTGTACCACCGTTGACCTAGGGCGATACCTCTGATGGACTTCCGACACACCCTTGGATATCTTCCGACATACTCCTAACAGGCTCCCGGACTTTATGGCGAGTTTTGATGAATCTTCTAGCAAGCTTTCGAACTTTCTCGGTGAGCTCTGTGAACCTCCAACGAACCTTCCAGCGAACTTCTGAAACCTTCGACAAGTCCCCAATCCATTCTCGGTCATCTCCAGCAGCACTTCCGACAATCCTTCGGACTTCCGACGGATTCTCGAACTCCTTACGTACTTGACCCCAGCAATTTGCTTTGTATCTTCATAACTATCGTAGTTAATCTTGCACACTTATCTCAATAATATGGATTAGATCAAATAACATATTAATTGACTTCACCATCAAAATCCGAGATTCAATAAGTACTAGGCGGTATCTCCGCCTAGTCTGGCGGTACCACTACCTGACATTGTCTTGAAGATTATATCTTAGAGACCGAGCCACCGGTGATTCCACCACTTGTTCTGATGGTGCCACCGCCTGACCCACCTGTTGGGTCACTATTTGGGCCATTCACTTGGCCCAACATAACCTAAACTTAGGTCAGATTGGCCCCTAATTGAGTTAGCCTAATTATAATCCAATTACACCTAAAACCTACTTTGATCTAGGCAATTATTATAAAACTTAATCGAATGTTGTATGGCTTATCATTGATTCATCGGCGTTTCATCCGATTCTTCGGCACATCATCCTTTCTTACGGCCTATTGCCCAATTGGCCAGTTGACCTCCGTAACTCCAATCTCCTTAGCGTAATTTTTGCTCTTCTTGGCCCGAAGCTCAAACCCATGGCCCGAAGCCTTTTGTCGATACGTCGATCGATCCTTTGGCTCGACGTCCAATCTTCTAACATATTTCACTCTAGCCCAACATGGATTCTTCCTGCTTTAATTATCTATCCCTGATCGAAGCTTCCTGTATCACTCAAAATATAGATCAGATATTAAACACTGTCAATTTGTTTCATCATCAAAATCCAAGATTCAACAACTTATGATCGAAATTATTTAGGGTTTGTGTTTAAAGATGAATTGGTCTCATTATCATGATCTTATCATGATCTAATTTCAATTCCACAGATCCATGGACATCACAATACATATACCAGGCAATATAAAATAAAAAAAATACTAAATAAATAATAAGCGAAAAGAGTGTGAATCATGTTACACGTGTCATCACTCATGCGATTAGCTTATAGGGCACCTATGACTAATATTGCATGATCCATGGACATCATAATATATATAACAAGCAACATAAAAATAAAAAACATCAATAATAATAAGTAAAAAGAGTGCATAACATGTCACATGTACTATCACTCATGTGATTAGCTTGCAGGCACCTATGACTAGTAGATAGGCCTAGCACTATGCTCAGTATACGATCTCTAGAATATTAGATGAATGATGGAGTATAGATATATGATAACTGAGGGCAGATAAGTCCAATGGATTAAATCTCCCTATATTGTTTAGGGACTACGGTGTTGTGGTCTAGTAAGTCCATAGTCGATGAGTTGAGTGAATTATTATGGGGATAATAATTCACTAAGTCAGAAAGAGTTCTGATAGGTGTCTCTCAAGGCCAGCAAGATTAGGCCTAGAGGGTCATGCACATATTGTGGACAACGCAATAAATAGAGGATCGAATATGGGATATTAGATAATCCTCTATTTTAATGGATTATTGGGAGAGATCCAATAGAGCTTAGGATAATTATTGGATGGGGATCCAATATCTATTATATTAGAATTATAGTGGCACTAAGGGGGGGGTGAGGGGGTGAATTAGTGCTTTCAAAAAGTTGAAACGATTCAAAAAATTTATTCGATCAAACCCGTATCAGAAATACATTGAACTTGAAATATCAGTAAAAGTAGTGAGCAACTAAATCAGTAAGCAATAATAATAAAAAGCACAAAAGAAATGCACATCGGATTTATAGTAGTTCGATCGTTGTGACCTACGTCCACTCTTGATTCCTCCACTTGAGGCCACCGGCTTCCACTATCGATCTTCTTTCCAATGGGTGAAGATCTACTACCCTTATTACAACTCTTTTTTCCTTTTCATAGGTTTAAGAGAGAATATTTATAAGTCCCACACTTCTCTTAGAATGAACTCTAAACTTTAAAGAGGAGGGGAACACTCAAGAGTTTATAATGGAGTTTGCATACTCAGAATCATAAGTTTTTCATTCACAATTCTTCTATAAACCTAGCAGGGATGAGTGGGGTATTCATAGACCCCAAATAGCTTCAAAAATGGAGTTAAAAAGTCTCATCCTAGTTTTCGAGGTACTAGCGGTACTACCATCTGACACCCTCTGCATTGGCAATACCATCGTCAATCTGGGCAGTACCACTGCTAGTCTAGGTGGTACCATCACTTGGTATTGGGCGGTACCATCGCTAGTCTGAGTGGTACTAGCGCTTGATAGGGCCTGGGAGACTGGGCTCTAGTGATGACACCACTTAATCTAATTTTAGGTCATTGAATTAGCCTTCTAATAGACCCAATTTAACCTTAATTTAGGCCTAACTGGCCCCTAATCAAGTGGGCATAGTTACACCCAAAACCAACTCAATTAAAACCTAAACTATTTCGATCAAGACACAAATGATTATAAACAAGAATCCTATATTGTCCGACATGTCATTGGTTCATCCGATCCATTGGCATGTTGACTCCTGCAACATCTAATCTTGGTACAATGTCCGATCCCGCTGGCCCGATGCCCGATCTTTGACTCCGGCCTAACGTCTAATTCTTCTACTTCGATCGATTTACCTTTCTATGATCGAAGTGAGTCCTACATCACTTTTCTCAAATATAGATTAGATCATAAACTCATCAATTAATTTCATCATCAAAATCTGTGATTCAACAATCTCCTCATTTTTTACAATGACAACCAATTGATAATGAAGTTTTAACCAAACTCCCCCTATCTCTATGCTATATAAAAATAAACTTGAATTCAGAAAATGATAACCTTAGAATTCAAGTTGAAATAATTTTAATAATTTTCTTTGCAAAGATCAAATGCAAAATAATCATTTCAACCTTCATATGTATTGCATACATCATAATATCATGGTATGAGTTAAGATTTTGAATCATCATAACATTCATGATTAAAATTTCAAATCATCATAACTTTGAGCATAACTTAAATCATCAAGGTACATCATAATATACATGATTCCAAAGCATTCAAATCATCATAGCTTCTCCCCCTTTTTCATCAACAAAAAGGAAAAAAATATAAGTGTTTTATTTCTCTTTAAAATATGCAAGCTAGTAAATTTTTGTGAGATGTGCATGTTAGTAATTTTTTGCTGCTCTTGAGATATACAAGCTAGCAATTTTTGCTTCTTGAGATGTACAAGCTAGTAATTTTTGTTTCTCTTTTAAGATGTATAAGTTAGTAAGCTTTTGCTTCTTTTTTTACAATATGCAAGCTAGTAATTTTTGCTTCCCGTTGTAAACTACTACTTATCTTTCTCCCCCTTTGTTATCATTAAAAAGAAAAAAAATGATATCATGAATACGAATGAGTCAAATGAAACATATCTCAAGCTGTAAATATCAAGAAATCAAGATCATGATTTGGATAAGTTTCCTCTTAAAAAGAAAAAATCATAGAAGATCAAAAAGTGAAAGATTCAAAAGAATTTTCAACTCAAAAATATCGAAAAATCAAGAGAAGGATTATGATTCATTTGAAAAAATATCCTCTTTAGTAAATAGCAAAAGGAAGAATTATAGAAGATCCAGTAGTAAAAGATTTGATTTGTACAAAAAAATCTCAAATCATGAATACCGAAAAATCAAGATAATAATTCATTTAAAATATATGAGAAAAATTCATGCATTTGGAAGATTCAACATGCCTAACTCTCTTCTAATAAAATCGAATTATTCTTCATTCAATGGTTTAGTAAAAATATCTGCTAATTAATATTTTATGTCAATAAAATCTAAAGATATATTATGATTATTAATATGATCCATAATAAAATGATATCTAATATCAATGTGTTTAGTCCTAGAGTATTGAATAAGATTCTTTGTTAAACCAATTACACCAGTATTATCATATTTTATTGAAATATTT